>PVLC010034065.1:0-17121 GCA_004027655.1 Graphiurus murinus | reverse complement strand
TTATTTTGAAACCGAGTCTCACTAAGTTGCGGAGTGCCTCACTAGGTAGCTGAGGCTGGCCGCGAACCCGGATCCTCCGGTCTCAGCCTCCCGAATGCTGGGATTACAAGCGTGCGCCACCACGCCCGGCTTATTCTTTATTTTGAAACCGAGTCTCACTAAGTTGCGGAGTGCCTCACTAGGTAGCTGAGGCTGGCCGTGAACCCGGATCCTCCGGTCTCAGCCTCCCAAATGCTGGGATTACAAGCGTGCGCCACCACACCCGGCTCAACACCATTATATTTTTAAAATAATAAATTAAGTCTAGTTTGCTCCATCTGCAGAGAACATAATAAACTAGGTTAAAAATAAAATAACAGAACAAACAATAGTATCATAGTCATAATTATTGCTAGAGCAGCCCTTTGTAAACTTTTGAACATTTGATGTTTGGAAAAGAACACTCACATCCTCTAACACAGCGTCCTGAAATCACAAATGAAGAAGCAATTAGAAGTAAAGAGAAAGCAGGTACTCAGTGTGAAGGGGCCACCAGGGAAACTAATTATATGGCTTGGGGTTACTTCATCACAAGACATTCAATACATTGAAAGTAAGCAATTTATAGATAATGTTACATTCATTAATTCTACTACAGTTTGAAAATCAATAGTAAATTTTCTCAATTTATTAACTAGAAATTGAGAAAACAAAAGTTTCCATTGTCAGGTTTAACACTAGTAAGAATAAAGACTTGGAAAGCAAGAAAAAGAAGAATTTTAAAAAATGATAACCTAATTATTGTGTGGTGATCTATTAAGGGTGTTTCATGGTTCTAATTATATACTTAGTAAAAGCTCATCTATATCATTTTAATGAATGTGTACTTATTCATAGACACTATAGAGAAAATTGGAATTTAAGTTATTAATTTCTACTAAGGTAATTTAAATAAAGCACCCTTCTAAACTCAAAGAGTTCTGAGGATTCTAAACTGATATATTATATAAACATATTTTTATGCTTTTATTGGTGCATTATAGTCTCACATCATAATGTAGTTTCATAATGATGGTGACACACAGCACTGGGTAAGTTTTTCCCTGACTCCTTCCCCACTTACTCCTTTCCCCATACAAAATATTGAGATTGGCATTGGTATTCTCACATGGGTACACAATGTCAATGGAAGTGTTTCCTTCATTAATTCTTTCTCTCCCCCATCCACTCCCTCCTAAAACCACCTCCCTCACTCCACTGGACTTCCTCCTCCATTATCTAAAGTTCCTCTTATATTCCAATTACTCCCTAGCTTCAACATATTTTATTTCAAGTATGATGATCTTTCCTTGTTACCAATATAAGTTGTGACTTTATGTGAATATATACAAATTCGCTTTATGTGAAAAAATATATATTTTCTCTCCCTATACACACACATACACACACACCACACAAAGTCCTAAATTTTCTTCACTACATTTTATTGGAAAAACAAAAATTGAAAAATAAATTAGCAAACTATACCCACAAACATTATATGTTTAAAATGTATGCATGTTTTAGCATAAATTTGTTGTAACTAATAATGAATGCATTTCTGAAAATTAAATAAGGGTATACCATAATACTTTAAATGCCAGGAAAATATGAATGACATTTATAAATTATTACTTTATGAACTATAGTTAAATCTACCTACTAATATATATGCTACACAACTATGTATATGCCAAAGTGAGTCTACACATGCAACCAGTATTTTCCATTTATTAATGTGCATCTAATAAGAGTTCTATTAAAAGAGAACTGCTAAAAACTTCTGAAACATTATTTTAACAAGAAAAATTAAAAGTGTTATTTATTTCACCAAATATGTCTGTGTAACTTAAAGTAATGTTTCAGGGTAATGATTACAACTATCCTGGCAGAAGAATGCCTTTCCTGTCAAGGTTTCTGGTGCAGGATGGGGATGGGCTTGTATCTGTCAACTTTGCACTTACCTCCACACCTTGGAATGGGTCCACTCCACATTACTTTTCCATCCATAAGAATGCATGTAATGGTTTCTGTTCCCTGGGTTTTAATAAATCCCTCTTCACAAATAACTGAAATTGAACTTCCTAATTGAAAGTTGTCCCCAAACCTCCGTGCGTTGATTGGTATTCCAGGATCTGGGCACTCATTATGTCCAAACGCTTTATAATGACAAAGAAAAACACACAAGCAATATGAGAGAGAAGGACCTTCATATATTTTGGGTGAGAAAAGTGATTATAAAAGGATTCTGTTTATATCTAGAGAAGCTTTTCATTTATTTATCTTTTAAAAATTTAGAAGATTTCCTCTAACTATCCTAGATTGCCTGTGATATATAATATGAGTTACACCCTAAGATTAGGGAATTTCAAATAGAAATATGTCTGCTCATTTGTGAAGATAATGGGCAAATCCTATGCAAAAATTTCCAGTTTAAGCTGGTCAGAATTCCAACTAATGGGAATACTGAGGAAGTTAGCTATATCTTGTTTGGAAACTTCAGTGATTGCTCTGTAAGAAATGGGAAGATAGTATCATTGTAAGAATTAGTGAAATGTTGAAATGTTTCAATCTAGTATGAAAGTCTTATAATGTCTTTTTAAATTTTCCATAGCATTTATTTTCTACCATCTAGGAAAAGGAAACAGTTGACTTTTGCAATTAACAAGTCCTAGACATCTCAATGTTATAATACCATTTAGCATTCAGAACAGTCTGATGAGAAAAGTTATCGTCATCTACTATAAAGAGCATATACTAATAAAAGTAATGTTAGGTTCAACAAAAGTCAAGTAGCTTGCCTCTGGTAATAGATATAGGACTTGACAAGATTGAAATGTATCATCTGTTATGACTTTTAATTTTTTTCTCAATATCCTGTTGTATCTGGGGTTATTTGTCTCATGTCTCTCAGGAGATTGTGAATTCTTTTTTTTTTTTTTTTTTTTTTTTTGCGGTACTGGGGATTGAACTCAGGGGCATTCTACCTCCGAGCTATACCCCCAGACCTATTTTTTTTTTATTCTTTATTTTGAAACCGAGTCTCACTAAGTTGCGGAGTGCCTCACTAGGTAGCTGAGGCTGGCCGCGAACCAGGATCCTCCGGTCTCAGCCTCCCGAATGCTGGGATTACAAGCGTGCGCCACCACGCCCGGCTGAGATTGTGAATTCTTGATCTTGGGGCCACTACCTTATTTTCCCAGGGTGTATATCTAATCCACTTAAAGCAAATAAGAGAAAATGTAATGACATGTTTATTTGAATTTTTCATAAAGTTATAATTTGCACAAAAGTTTTCATCCAAATTTTTCTCTCTTTATTCATCTGGATGGCCAAATGTGTACTATAATATTTTAATTTAGTATAATATAAATGAAAGAATATTCCATTTATTAATAGCAAAGTAATGTCATGAAACTGAACCCCCAAAGTACTGATAGCCTGTTGTACTGTCAGGAGGCTACTTACTTGGAAAACGAAAGCCTGGATGCTGATAATCTCATGCTCCCAGCTTCCCACCACCCAGTTATCACATACTGCTAACTGCCAAGGGGAACTCCATGCTGGGTCATCTGGTTTGGACTCTACGTTGATACTCCAGAAGAATGACATTAAACTCATTGTAATCTCATTATAGTGATAAAAGCACCTACCACACTGCCCTGATAGAGCCAACCATGCCCAGATTAGGGAAGAAAAGAGGTGGCACTTGATTCTTGCACATGCATACCGCAGCCCTCCTAACCTAATAAAAATCCAAACACAAGACCTACTTGGGAAGAAGGTGCCTTTAGAGTATGAGCTGTCTTTCTCTATTCACTGGCTATTGAATACAATTTCCTGCTTGCACTTAGAACCCTTTGTATATTTACAAACTGTATTGAATAGGAAAAGAACCTGCAGATTCCATAATAGTAGGAGGGTCTAACTGTATAAAATATATTCATTACTATTTTTATACTGTATGAGTGCATGCAACTATTTAAAATTTTCTCAGTAATTACACCAAAGGTCGTTAGTTGCACCTATTATCCTCATGTTTAAGTTATAGAAAATATCAAACTCTAAAATACATTTTTATAGGTATACTTTTTAATAATTGCTTAATTTTATACTTCTTTGAAAACACAAATTCTTGCTAATCCTAGTTGCTCATTTTTTCAGAAAAAATGAATCTCAGTAGTAAATGTTACATATAAGAATTTACATATATGATCAATGAAGTTATTTACTACAACCAAAAACAATACCTAAAAGTATCATAAAAAATTAAAAATATTGTGCAGTGAAGATAAACTAGTCATTATAAATAGGTGTATATCCATTATCTGTCTTTATACATATATGTGAAATATTTTTTAAAATTCTCAGATTAAGTGTCCATTTTATACAGCAAACCTCTATGACACAAATCACAGTTAATTTAACTTAAATGATGAGCAATTACACATTGACAATTTCTTAGTGTCAGTATTCACCAGGAGTGCCACTTTGAAAATACAATAATTGTCCTTTGTTAGTAATTGCCAAAACACAGAGTAGAATAGACAAAGGCAGGGAGAAGTATTTCTTCAAAGAGAAACATCAGGAGCTGGAACCTAATCCTATTGTTACATAACTCTTAAATATTAACTCAATCTGGCTGGTCACAGCAGGAAGCTTCCAAGAAAAGCAGTAGAAATCACTATTATCCTATGGCTCCAGGTAAAATATTTGCAAACAGAAGTATTAGTATGTAAGTGTATTAACTTATTAAGGCTTTTTTTTTCTCTTCTATGTGATTTAACTTTTTGCTATAATTGTTAAGAAAATTTTCAGACAAATAATATCCACTCTTTTGAAATGCCAAACAAACAAACAAACAAAAAAACCAGAATACTGGTGATATCTAATAGCTAAACAACTCCAAGAACAACTCAAATCTAGAGAAACATAATAAACACAACAACATAATATAAATATCAAGGTAATACTCCAAAAGCCAGCCAAACAAAAATAACTAATATTTATTGAGCATCTACTATATAATATAAACCCTGCTAAATTATGTCATATATCACCTAATCTACTATTCCTAGCAATTCAGTGTGGGTTTTACTGATGTGAGAACTGTGACTTTTAATGTCATGAAACCTAAAATTAGCAAAGCCAAGATTTAAAGTTGTACAGTAGGACATTAGAATTATTAGAATTGATTCTTTTTTTTTTTTTCCCCCAGAACTGGGAATTGAACCCAGGGGCATTCTACCTCCAAGCTACACACCCAGACCTATTTTTTTTTCTTTATTTTGAAACAGGGTCTCAATAAGTTGCGGAGGGCCTCACTAAATAGCTGAGGCTGGCCGCAAACCTGTGATCCTCCTGTCTCAGCCTCCCAAGTACTGGGATTACAGGCATGCACCACCACGCCCAGCTCCTGATTCTCTTAGTAATAAAGTTTTTTTTTTGTTTTTTTTTTTTCCCAGTAGTGGCTTTGTTAAATCAGCTCAGTGGTCCACTGGCCTGAATGATTTCCTTCTCTACAATGTCTCTGTAGCCTTGTGATTCTTTTTTCTTTTTAAAATTAAAACTATGTTGCCATTATTTCTTTAAAGTTCCCTAGTGGTTTATGAATATAGTAAAGGAAAGATATATTTTCCTTTTGCATGTGTATGTAACAGCCAAATATGTGATGGATAGTAGGTTTGAGCTTATGATAAGGTTTAATAGACTAGGCTAATATATTGGCTTACACAGTAATGATATTTGAAGCATTTGTTTTAATATCAGGCCTCTCATAAGCCAAGAGAAAAGACACATTTGGAAATAAAATGTGATTGGAAATCAAGGATTAAATGACCACCCCTGGCAAAACTCAGTCTATGGCTCACTCCTATTTCTTTATCTGTGAAACAAGAAAACTGGTTTGTTTGACCCTTTTCTACCTTTAATTTGTAGAGATATATTATGTGCAAAAACAAAACCCAAAATACTTACTGTTGTAAGTGATGTTAAATCCACGTCCTGACATTGAGTGGTCAGCTTGAAATTCCAACCGCAGTATATGACTATTACTTGTAAGATGGGAAGGCACCTCAGCCCCAGTAAAGGTTCCAAGAATTGGGGAATCTGGGGAGTCACCATCTTTAACAGCAAGGAAGTCAAACTGGGATTCCAGATCAAAGTCATTGAAGGAAAGGTGTATCCGACTTCCTGGATCAGATATAATTGTCCAGATGCAATTTAAATTATTTCCATACCCTTCTGGGTAATCAGGAGAAAGAACTGTTCCCATTGGTGCAGTAAAGTTAGACAGACAAGGAACTGGTAAAAAGAGGAAGATAAAAAAATACAATGAATAATTGAAAGTAATATTTTTTCTTATTTTTCATATTCTATAATTATGAAAATCTATTAGATAAGTTAATGTGAATTATCTTATAAAGAAAATAGTGCCACTTTTACATATTAAGAACTAGTACTTTGGATGAATTTAAGACAATATTCTTAAATATGCACAAATAGATACTTGGATTAATTGCAGCAATTTATTTTGACATGTCAGAGGTAGAATGTCTCTGGGTTCAAAGAAAAAAAGCCAGACTGATGGCCCTTGCCTGTAATTTTAGTACTTGGAAGGTTGAGACAGGAAGATCACAGGTTCAAGGCCAGTCTCAGTAATTTAGCAAAACCTTGAATTCAAAATAAAAAATAAAAAGAAGACAGGAGGCAGGAGGCAGGAGCCAGGCCATTGGGCTGAATCCACATTGCAAATATGTTTGTATTGATTATTTTTCTTCTTCCCCCACGAAATGTGAAATTCCATTTTAAAATTATGTTTCACATAGGAAGGAAAAAAGAATCCAAAAGTGTAGCTTCTCTTGAAAAGGTAACTCATTCTAGCTTCACACCACTTCCAGAGTACACATATATTCCTATTTCTTCTTCAAATTTCTACTTGCCTGCATCCTGGAATCATTTGATTCTATAGCCCTCAATGGATTTATTTTTATACCCTCTATCATTTCCTTTTATATTTTATATTGTTGTATCCATACATCATAGTGAGATTCAAAATGATGCATTCATATATGCATTCAACACCTTTGAGGTGCTTCTTTCCGCATTCCATCCCCTACTCCTTCCCTCCCTCCCCATACATGCTAGTGAGATTGGTAGTGATACCTTTATATAACGTTATTTAGACTGTTTCCTTTCTCAAGCCTCCTTTCCCCTCTCCCAGTCCACTTCCTCTATTCTACTGATATGTCTCCTCACGTACATAAAATCCTCTTTCCTTCCTATTTTTTCTCTAGCTTCCACAAGTGCAAGAAAATACATGACCTTTGATTTTCTGAGATTGGCTGATCTCAGAATCATGCTCTCTAGTTTTATCTATTTTTCTAAAAATTACATGAATATTTATTTATTTATTTATTTATTTATTTATTTATTTATTTATTTATTTATTTATTTATTGGCACTGGGGACTGAACCAAGGGCATTTTGCTTCCAGGCTGCACTTCCAGCCATTTTTATTTATTCATTTACTTTTGAAACAGGGTCTCTTTAAGTTGCTGAGGCTGGTCTGGAATCTGCAATACTTCTAGGTTCCTAGGCCTCCTAGGCTCCTAGGTACAACTTGGGAATTTGTTCTTCTTTATGGCTGAAAAACTGTGTGTATGTACCACATTTTCTTTTTTCATTCATCTGACAGACATATGGGTTGTTTCCATAATTTGGCTATTGTGAATTGTGCTGCTATGGACATGGATATGCATATATCCCTATAGTATTCTAATTTTAATTCTTTTGGAAAGATACCAAAGAATGGTATATCTGGGTCATATGGTAGTTCCATTCGTACTTTTTTGAGTAACCTTCATACTAATCTTTGTAGTGGTTGTACTAATTTACAATCCCACCAACCATGTAGAATAGTTCCTATTTCCCCACATTCTCACCAATGTTTAATACTGTTGTATTGTTGATGATTACCATTCTAAGTGGAGTTCTATGGAATCTCAGTACAGTTTTGATTTGCATTTTTTTGATTGCTAATGATGTTGAACACTTTTTCATACATTTGTTAATCAGTTTTTTTCTTCTTTTGAGAAGTGTCTATTTATTTTGATTGCCCATTTATTAATTCGGTTATTTGTTTTGGGGAGTGTTAAGTTTTTCCCAAGTTACATAAAATCAATGCTACTTGGCATAAGATTCACACCCCCCCCATAACCTTTGATTTAAATTAGAGGTCAACAAACTTCCCATAAAGGAACAGAGAGAAAATATTTTAGCTTAGCAAGCCACATAATCTCTTTGGCAACTATTTAACGCTGCCATTTTATCAGGAAGGCAGCTAAATTGGCAAATGAAGGTGCATGGTTTACATTCCAATAAACGGTTACTTACAAATTCTAGCAGCAGGCTGGATTTGACTTCAGTGTGCCATTTCCTTGTCTAAATGATAACACTTGAGGGAACAGCTGACCAAAGTTCTCACCCTGAGAACCACCTTTGTCATTTAGATAAGTAAATCTTTATATCATGCTTTAATTCATTATATACTGTACGATTTTTTTCACGTAACTTCTTTGAACCAATTTTGTTTGTACCACACTAACTTTAGAACTTAACATTTTGCTTCAATTTCCATATAAGCACTTTGCTTTTACAAAATTCTCACACTTATTTTTGAATTTTTTACATAACTGTGTGCCAATATATTTGGTCAAGTTCCTAAAGAAACTATGTGAGAATTTGGATTAAAATTGCTAAGCAACTTATTGTATAACTCACATAATTAATATAATGCCTTCTCATTCAGGAAAATGGCATTTATTTGTTTTTCCCATAGAATTCCCTTTTCTTGTTAAGTCTTAACATTTTCTTTCTTGAATTATTTGAACTTATGTAAAGATTATTTCCATGTAATATAGTTTACCCTTCTGATTAAATTCATTTTCAATATATTTTATATTGTTTACATATATACAAAATATTAATTGTTATGTTTAATCATATATCAGGATATTGGACTTGTATATTGTTGAAATGGTAAAAATTGTTCTGTGAATATTAAAGAATTTTAAAATTTTGTTAGCCAGTAATATTTCAAATATTTCCATCAAATGCATTTCAGCATCTATTAAATTCTTCCAAAAATATTTTCATTTTTCCTGTGATATATTTATAGATTCTATAAATTATAGATTCTATAAATCTCTACAGATTCATAGATTCTATAGTGTTCTTAGAAAAGCATGTATAATTAAAGATTTTCAAATAAAGTCTTTTAAAATATTACTAAGCTTTAGATAAGGTGAACAGAATCAAATTGGATTCTCATAATGCATTTTTTTCTCTCACAAGAACTTTACAAGGTGATCTTGGTTAAGAATGAGAACTAGCCCTGAACTAAAATGGTTCTAGTAAAGGGTTTTGTGGACTCTTCTCCTAGACTTCATGAAGAATGAACACAATATATTGTAATTAGGGAAATTTCTGAATTAGGGTAGATTCTAAAAGCATTCACATTGTTGGAATGAAGACAGTATTTAAATGAACCTCAAAGCAAATGAACCTCAAAGTTATACAAATTATGTTTTGTTGTAATTAAACTAGAATGTCTTAATGTATTTGGAAAAATACATTCCTTTAACCCAAACATTGTATATCATAAACTTTAATGATTGTTTCTGTGCAATATAAATAAATAGTATTTTATGCATTAATATGAGAATCTACACAGAAGTTAATGCATTATACATAGAATATAAGCTTTAAATATTTTAAGTGGTTTTGATTGCAAATAAAAATATACTATCTTTTAAAAATAAATGAGTCCATTAGAATTAGCTCAGATGTATAATTTCCATAAGACATAGCTTTCTACAAAGTATAAAATGCCACCAAATTAAGTGTAATAAGAACACACATAATATATCTTTTGCAATTACCATATGAACTATGTTAACTTTACTTAAATCTGTACTGAAATTTATAATTTGGCATTAGCATACTTGTTAAAGATAGTATCATATAGTGCTACTCATCCAAAAATAATTACACGGTTCCAGCTCTTTGCAATTAATTACAAAAGCAATTATATGCAAGGACAGGGTAACATATGCTGTCTAGAAGCAAAGCATTTGGTACTCACAGATACAGATGGGTATGTTTGCAGACCATTGGTTATTCTCTTGACAAACAATGGATTTCTCTCCAATTAATTCAAACCCAAACTGGCATTCAAACCTTAAAACATCACGATTAGAAAACCCATCGCCTTCTCTAATTCCATATAAGGGTGTACCAGGATCACCACAACTTTCTTTCTCAATTTCTGTAAAAGCAGGAGATAAAAGTCACCTTACAAGGGTTACAGACATGATATCCATACTATTAAGTTAGGTAAATATACAATCTCTATGTAAATACATTTCAGAAGAAAGAATGTACATATTCTCTAGTCTTATTTTTTTTCTTTTTGCCATTTTTATGTATATTATCTGATGAGATGATCTTTAGGGAACAATTAGTGATTTTCTCTTACTTTGTAGGTGGGGAATCTGAGGTCATTATAGCTAATGAAGCTGCCAGAGGGCATTTATCAAACAGATGAAATATGACAAACTCTTAAATTTTCTGTCTGTACTACAGAAACACACACACACACACACACACACACACACACACACACACACACACACCCCTCCAAACTCCCAAAGATGTTTCTTATTTTCTTACTGTAATTTGTACATGACCAGGATTCTGAAGAAACACCTTTTGCCTCTGTGCTTTTCTATCAATCAATGAATACCTCTGCAGAAGATTTGTCGCTCTTTCTGGTATTGTTTGAATTGTTGTTCCAAGTACACAGGCATAACAGCAGTGTACTTAAGAGCAGGAATCAAATTTGCATTCCAAATTTCTCAGCTATGTTTTTCAACAAATGTTTATTGGATGAGTTGAACACTGAAAAAAATCCTTTCAAGAGCATCCTTAAAACACCATTTTGAAGTGTATCAAAAGATACTGCAAATATCTGAGGTTGTCAATGTGAAGCTATGAATGTAAGCAATATATTACTGTGGTGGTTACATTTGGTTTCTATGTCACATGAAACCTTATTAATAGTTATTTCAAACAACAACGAAAAGTAAAAATAAAAAATATCAAAAATAAAATTTTGAAGCCGGGCATGGTGGCGCACGCTTGTAATCCCAGCATTCGGGAGGCTGAGACCGGAGGATCTGGGTTCGCGGCCAGCCTCAGCTACCTAGTGAGGCACTCCGCAACTTAGTGAGACTTGGTTTCAAAATAAAGAATAAAAAATAGGACTGGGGTGTAGATCGGAGGTAGAATGCCCCTGAGTTCCATCCCCAGTACCACAAAAAAAAAAAAAAAAAAAAAAAATTTTGAGGTTAAGTTACAGCCTATTCTGATACTACACTATCCACACATTTGTGTTTATAATTCACCCACAAGTTAGTATGTTTCTAGTTCTTTTTCTATGCTTTTATAGTTATACACAGACATATATAATATATATTATAAACATCTCTAGTTATGTAACTATGAAAATCCTCCACACAAAAAAACATTACATTGTGTTACATAAGTATTATACATTTATTATTGTTATACTATATTAGTAGTATAACATATTAAATTGCTCTTTTTTAACCAAAAATGTGTTTTAGAGACATTTTTTAATACCTTGCATCCTTAGCAGAAACCATAGATAGCTATAATGATTCCATTAAAACACTGGATTTCATCTGAGGTTTTATTTACACATTTTTATTTCTGTCATGAATGATACTTGTCTATATTATTTTCTTGTATTATTCCAATATAGTTTTAACATTGAGAAAAGATGTTAGCAGTTTTCCACACTTAATAATCTTTAGTTTCTGTTACAGGAAAAATTGGATCTTTGAAGTTTAGAACATTCTCAAAAATACTGGCTGAATTTGGTGTAATTTTGAGGTAGTCATCTTAGTAACATTAAGTTGTTTGGAAACTTATTTTCTATTTTTCTATTAGGGTGTTGTTGGTCTTTTTGGGGGGCAAGGGGACCAATATTGACAAACTATATCAATTACAGGGGTGACATCCGTATTAGTAGTTAGTTTAGTGGTAATAGAATTGTAACAGGAGTTTTACATATTGTCATTATAAATATAGTTTATAAATATTCCTCACTCATAATACTATTTATTTGTTCTTACTCTCTTTTTGTCGTTTTTCCTACTTAACAATGGTTTTGTCAAATATATTAGTCTGCTCAAAGAGTCAGTATTGCTTTTGTTGATTAATTTTCTTCAAGGTACTGCTTTGAGTTTTATTGTTCATGTCTAAATAGTTCATAGCTTCTATTTTAATTTTCTTTTAACTCATAAATAATTTTGGTGTTTTTAAATTTATGGTCCAGGGCTATACATTTTGGTTGAATGCTAGCATTATTGCTTTAGTATTCAGTATATGAATATCCAGGTCTCACTATGGATAAATCAGCGAACTATATTCAATTCAATATGTTATATAGCAGTTGAAATTATTTCTGTTCTTAAATACTTTTTATCTACTTGTCCTGACAGTTTATAGAAGTATGTTAAAGTTTCAAATTGAAAGTGGATTTTGCTTAATTTCCTGAGAGCTGAATCAAGTTTATTTCACATATTTTAAAGCGTCATTCATTTAATGTTTACTCAAGAAATATTGCTTTGAATCACTTTATATGTTTCAGATGCTGTTCTAGGTATGTGGGATACACTAGTGAAAAACAATGATGCCTGCTCTCTGGGAATATATAATCCACTGGAAGTTTACAAACAATAACCAATATAAGTGAAAAAAGGGCATTAAAGTATTAGATTTTGTGGGCTGATGTTAAACTCATGAAATTTTACTACTCTTATACCTTCTTATGAAAATTGTTTCTGTTATTGAAAAAACAGGTCCTTCTTCATCTGAAAATATCTTCCAATTTGCCCTCAATATTGAATGACAGTTGTTAAAGCATAGAATTTTAATTCAAAATCATTTTCTTTCAGCATTCTAAAGATGTTTTTCCCTGATGTTTTATTGATGGAGCCTTCCTGTTGAGAAATATGATACTAAACTCATTTTAATTCTCTCATAATTAATCTGTTTCCTGATCTCTCTCTTTCTGCCCTAGAAGAGTAGAGTTCCTTTTAGACTTGCTGTTTTAAATGCATTTGTTTTTAAATCTCCTTGTCTATTTGGTGCTTGATAGATTGTTTCTATCAAATCATGATTTTTTTTTTTTTTTTAGTTCTAGGGAATTGTTAACATTATTAATTTCAAAATAATGCTTATTAAGTATTCTTATCTCTCTGAATCTCCTTTATATTGAGTGTTAAAAATTTTGTGCTGAACCTTCATGATCAATCTCTCACATTTTCACTTATTTATAGGCAAGAAAACTGAACGTCAAAGAAGCTAAGTGACTGGCCCAGTATCACACATTCTATTAATAGTAGAATTTATGTCTTTCTGAATCGAAAGTGTTAATCATCCTGCTATTGTTAAGGAATATTCATTCACTAGTTATCTATTTATGAAAGCTACATTTAGTTTCCACTATGTATCAAAGAGAGTACTGGGCAGCTGTTCAGCTCTGGGAGTACTTCCTGGCAGATGGCATCACAGAGGCAGGAATATAGGTGGAAGGAAGAGATCACATGGCCAGATAAGAAGCCAGGTCCTGACTCAGTTCAGCTCACTTTTAGAATAAATCCCTCTCATAAGAACTAACTCGGGGACCTGCAAGAGCTACGTTAATCCCTTCAAAGGACAGACTCCCAACCACCTAGCCAAGTCCAATTAAGCCCCAGCTCTTAGAGGTTCCATGGTCTCCCACATTGCCACACTGGGGACTAATTGTCCAAGACATGGACACTGCAGGACAAAGCACCAAGTATTTAAAACCCAGAGAAATTCCTATTCATCCCTCAAGGTCAGACTATATCTCCTCCATAAAGACTGCCCTGACCATGAAGGCAGTTTGTTACTCATTTTTTCTGGGCTATCTATATTGGTCTCTAGATTTTATTGTACTTATCCATTCACCTCCCCTCATGAGCTTTTATTCACTTTTGCATTTTGAATATCTATATACATGATGATAATAAAATTAATGTTATTTTTGTGTGAAGAAAAGTTGTAAGCACTTGTTACATTCAATCCTGGTAGTCTCCTATGAGGACCCAGAGAGTTAAAGTTGCTTTCCTATTGTACTTATTGTAATTGGTGAAGAGCAGATTTGAACCTATTCAGTGTGGTTCCGGAATTTGAGTTCTTAAATAATCTATCTCCACTTAGAATTGAATATTTAAGAAATAGTTGTAAAAAAGAAAGAAAGAAATGGAAATAGTATAAAAAGTATGTGATTAGGTTAATTAACAACATAATCACAAAATCTCATAGTTACTGAGAAGCTACATATGTAGAAAAATATAGAATGTTATTCTATGCCTTTTAAATAATTTAAATTTGTAGTTGTCTTGTAATTGAAGAATATGAGTACCAATACCTTCTTTTTCTCCATTCAGCACCCTTTCCCATCCTTCTTTGTGTTTCCTGGCTCCAAGGTAGAAGTAAAAACTAACCCACATGAACTCATAATAGCCAGGCTCCTGTGCTATCTGTTGTTATTTTGGCAGAATATCTGGGTTAAAGGTCAGGCGGGGAATACCGTAGGGTAGGGTATTTCTAAACCTCTCCCAAAGTCTCTCTCCATTCTTCTTTGTCTGATTACCATTGGATAGCTGTGTCCCCATATTAAAAGTCAAAATTATGTCACGCAGACCTCTCCATATAGTTGTCTTCTGAGTGCCATTACCCAGGGACGTTGTACAACCATCCCCTTATTAGTTACCTTAAGCTGTGTCCACACTTACCCAGTTTTGGACAGACCAATTATAACCTGCAGGGTGTCTTACAGGTAGAGACTAATTTACCATGGAATTCCCAGTTCAACACAACTTATTATCTTATTATAATTTTTCTCTCCAAATATGAAATGAGGTTGTGATTCTTTTAACAAATGTTGCCTCCACTGGGATTCTGCTAAATATCTGTGTCTCATTGACAACTAAATTTGGAAGAAACCAGTGTGTATTCATCCCCAAAGTCAGAGGTTACCACCATCGAGTAGCACCTGGTTCTTTTCTTTTTCTTCCCTACTGTGTGGACAAAGAAATAAGAAGCAGAGGAAGAGGTGCCGAAATAAAAGAGGAAGGGAAGTCAGAGGAAATACAGATAAAACATTCAGAATACCTTCATGTATTGTGTTAGGAGCAATATTGAAAATATAGCTTTAAATGGCAGTGGGTTGAAACTTACAGAAACAGGGTTCTTTCAGCCTTTTTTATAAAAAATTTTTTAGTAACCAGGCATGGTGGTGCACGCTTGTAATCCCAGCATTTGGGAGACTGAGACTGGAGGATCCGGGTTCATGGCCAGCCTCAGCTACCTAGTGAGGCATTCCACAACTTAGTGAGACCCTGTTTCAAAATTAAAAAAAGAATAAAAAATAGGGCTGGGGGTATAGCTCAGAGTAGAATGCCCCTGAGTCTCCAGTGCGGCAAAAAAAGAAAAAAAAAATTTTGGTGGCCAAGTTAACTTTGCTCCTTGATGCCTAAAGAAATAAACTCTAATTTTAAATTCAATCAGATTTCCAGCCAAAGAGTAACATCTGGCCTTAAAGAGACATAGAACCACTCATTGATCAATCTTTCATTTGACAACAGTTGACACGGTAATTCAAATACTTCATAGAGAAACTGTGGAGGTTAAAAGAAAGTGATCTGTAAAACTTGCAGTTTTGCTGATTCTAAGGTGAAGAAGCCCCTTGGGAATCTCATTACCTCAGCATCGGGCTTATAGAGGTTGTGAAATATAGAATCGTGCAGCTAGAAAAGACCTTGTAAGTTAAACTAAGTCTCACCTTCAAGTAGCTCAGACAAATGAGACTACAGTCAACATTTAAAGGGATTTTCAAAAGAAAATCCATAACTGCCTAGGCAAAAGCTATGACAGATATATGTGCAATAATAAATGTGTTAAGTGTTTTACAATCATGATTGAAACACTGACATTTAAAATGCCTGATTAGGTTCAAAAATTTAATTAAAATATGCAGAATTCAGAATGGTGGCAAATATGTCCTGAGACAAGGTATATAACTTTGTACAGAGCTGATGTAGAATATCCTGGAGCCAATAATTAAAATCATATATTCTTTTAAGATGCAGCAAACAGAGGCACTCTAAAAAATACTCAACTCTTCATCATTTTTCACCTTAAAAGTTATTGAGGATTGAAATCAGGGACATTCTACCTCTGAGCTAGACCCGTGGCCCTATTTTATTTTTATTTTTTCAAACAGAGTCTTGAATAGTTGTAAAGGTTCTGACTAAGTTGTCGAGGCTGGCCTTGAACCTGCCGTCCTCATGTCTCTGCCTCTCAAGTACTGGGATCACAGGCATGCACCACCAAGCCTGGCTTGAACATTTTAATATGTTTAATAGAATTAAGATCTCTTTACTTGTCATAAAAATTAAGTGCTTGAGTAGGTAATTATGAATACTGATAATACACTGTACATTTGAGAGAGGCTAGAATAGGGAAGTTTGAATGTTTTCACTGTAGGGAAATGATAAATGTTTGAAAAGACAACTATTTACCCTGATTTGAATGTTATACAATGTATATATGTATTGAAATATGACATAGTATCCCATAAGTATGCATAGTTTTTATAGGTAAAAAAATAAGTGAGATTAGTCAGTCACTAAAAGTTAAAAATCAAATGCTCTCCCTAATATGTGGAAGCTCGGAGAAAATGGGACATAAGAGGGACTCCAGGTGAAGAAGGAGAATCCTTAGGTAAACAAAAAATTTGACTTAATGGAAGGTAATGGGAGGAGGGGGGACACCCTAATGAGCATGATGTACTTACAAGATCACATCAAAGTCAATCACTAAACTGACCAGGAGATAGGGGGAGGATGGGTGGGAATTGGGGAAGGGTTAATGAGAAATATGTGCATGGATGTCTTTACCTGTACTAGCTTGTACCCAACAAAA
>PVLC010034064.1:0-17121 GCA_004027655.1 Graphiurus murinus | reverse complement strand
AATAAAGAATAAAAAATAGGGCTGGGGGTGTAGCTCGGAGGTAGAATGCCCCTGAGTTCAATCCCCAGTACCGCAAAAAAAAAAAAAAAAAAAAAAAAAAAAAAAAAAAAAAAAAAAAAAAAAAAAAAAAAAAAAAAAAAAAAAAAAAAAAAAAAAAAAAAATATATATATATATATATATATATATATATATATATATATATATATATATATATATATATGTACCTGGATCTATCACTATAATAATCTGACTTTAATTATTTTGAAAAGATATCAAGGAGTGGTATGGCTAGATTGTATAAAGGTTCCATTTCTAGTCTTTTGAGGAACTTTATACTGATCTCCATAGTGATTGTACTAATTTACAATCCTATCAACAGTATATATAAGGGTTCCTATTTCCCCACGTTATCACCAGCATTTATTATTGTTTGTATTCTTGATGATTTCCATTAATTAGTTAGATGGACTCTCAGAGTAGTTTTGATTTGCATCTCCCAGATTTCTAATGATGAACATATTTTCATATATTTATTAGCCTTTTGTATATCTCCTTTTTAGAAGTATTTATTTAGTTCAATTGTCTGTTTTTTTAATTGGGCTATTTTTTAGTTCTTTATATATTTTAGATATTAGTATTCTATTGGAGGAACAGTCAAATTATGCAACCATCCTAGGTGTCCATCAATAGATGAACAGATAAAAAAAATGTGGTATATAAACTCAATGACATTTTACTCAGTCATAAAGAAATAAATTATGTCATTTATAAGAAAATGGATGGAACTAGAAATATTAAGATAAGTAAGATCATCTATTTTCAGAAGGTCAAGGAAGATATGTTTTTTCTCCTATGTAGAAATTAGAGAGAAAACAGGAAACAAAAGAGACTTCATATAAATAAGGAGAGAGACAGGAGAATAATGTAAAGAGATCGGGAGAGGGAGGGCCAGAGGAGGAGAAAAAAGAGAACTGATGAAGGAAACAGTTCAACTAATGCTATGTCATATATGAGAGTATCTCTAATTATCTCACTATCATGTATAGGGAGGGAAGGGCAAGCAAGGGGGAATCTGGAGGAAACATAAGTGCCTTATGATATATGCTTGAATCACTTTGAATCTCAGTGTGATTACAATTACAATGCACCAACAAAAGTATGAACACATATGTACATATGAAATAAAAATTTGAAGTAAAGGAAGTAGAAAAATGTAAAGGGAGTAGTGGACAAAATTTAAAAATAGGGCAAGAAAATCAAGAAAAAATTATTCTACAGTGGGCAAGAAATTATAGCACGTATACACATAATACTAAAAATAATTGCTTTTGTGAGGAGATCATTTCCAAATAAAAATAATGGATAAGCACTTGGTTTGTTATGAATTTCATTAGCAAAAAATAGTAATATATACTAGCACATGGATAAAAAGATTTAAATTATCTGCTGACTTAACCATATGAATAGTGACAATACTGAAATATTCAGACTACTACAATAAAATACTAAGAATACTACAGTAAGGTCATTATTGACAAACAAGCAAATGCCATTAATCAGTGGTAAGACCCCCTTTTTTCCTTCCTTTTTTTTTTTTTTTTGTGGTGCTAGGGACTAAACCCAGTGCCTAGCACGTGCTAGCCTAGCATTCTACCACTGAGCCACATTCCCAGCCCTGTAACACTCTTAAGAGTAATCATTGCAAAGGAAAACTTGATACGCTTTGAAATGGCTCAGCTAATACATGAAAGAAATTTCATTGGAATTTTTACCAATTTTGACAACTAATTCTAAATGTATATTCGAATTTTATTAAATGAAACTACTAATTACCAGCACAAACTCCAAATTTAAATAATTCACATAAAAAGAATTACTGAATTTCCTTTAAAAAAAAAATGTTATATAAGCCAGGCATGGTGGTGTTTACTAGTAATCCCAGTATTTGGGAGTCTAAGTCAAGAGGATCTCAGGTTCAAGACCAGACTCAGTAACTTAGTGAGACTCTCAGCAACCTAGCAAGACCCAGTTTCAAAATAAGTAAAAAGGGCTGGGGATGTAGTTCAAAGGTAGAATGCCCCTGTGCTCAATCTCTAGTACCACAGAAGAAGGAAAAAAAGTTACATGACTGTTGTCATATGGTGAGATGATCAGAGAGTATGCAGAAAAAAGTGTTTTAAAACAATATTAAGAAAGTTTTCCAGAAGTTAGTTAATTTAAAATAATTTTCCTTGAATTTTGGGACATTTGTGGCATTTTTTTCAGCTTTTAAAAATGGGATTTGCTTAATTATCCATTCTAAACAAATATTAATTTTCCTACCTAATTTTGTTTTTTAAAATTAAGATTTCAGATTCCTCATAGTCTAGATCTTTTTCATTTCACAGTGTATTACAGAGTGCAATCAATTAAAATAGATGGGATGCCAGGTGTGGTGGCACATGCTTATAATCCCAGTACTTGGGAGGCTGAGACAGAAGAATGGCAGGTTTGCAGCCAGCTTCAGCTACTTATGAGGCCTTCCGCAACTTAGTGATATCCTGTTTCAAAATAAAGAATAAAAAATAAGGCTGAAGGGTGTAGCTCAGAGTTAGAATGTCCCTGAGTTCAATACCCAGAACCAAACCAAAACAAAACAAAACAAAAAAAGCAATAAATCCCCCAGTTGGGCTGGCCTGTTTTTTGTTTGTTTGTTTGTTTGTTTATAAGGGTACTGTGTGTATTTTGCTACTATATAAAATACCTCCATTGCTTATTACATTTTGTCAGTGTACAATTTTAAATGATTAGAATCAAATTAAATCTTTAGAAGATCTTTCAAAATATATTTGTCCAAGAACAGCTACAACCTTTTGAAGAAGTGAAGAGAGAAACTGCAACCACACTGTGGATGCCATGTAAACCCAAGACAGCTTATGACTCAAAGGAATAGCAGTCAGCAGGAGCCTCAGCAGAGCAGTGCAGGATCCTAGCCCCCAAGACCCACAGGGGACACTATATTCTAGATGGATGCTGTGCATACAGCCGGTTGTACTGCAGTGAAGAACTTAGAGCCAAGTGACTAGCAGTTATTGGACCAGCAGTAAATAATCCTCTGCACTAGGGAATGATCAGGTGCATGGTGGCCACCTGCGGTCACAAAGACCTGCATAGATGCTCATGTGACTACCTAGAAGACTGGTCAGCATCAGGATATGGACACACCTTGCAGTTTATTTGCATGGTAGGAATGTGCTGGTGTGCTCAAGGCCTATGCCGAACTCCTTCTTTTGACAATGTTATTTTCAATAAATGAAAACCATTCTTTGAAGTTAAACCCTAAGTGTACATGCTATTATTCAAATAGTCTGATTCAGATTCAATGATCATAACTGTCTCCTAAATCTAGAATATACTGTTTCTTTATAAATTAAAGATTCTGAAATGAAGACACTATTTCTTCCCTTCCCACTGATCCAGAGGTATCTAGCTAATTATCCTTTATAATTTAGTACAATATGCCAAATTGGAATATAATTATATATGAAATACTTGTAATACAAACCAAACATTTCATTTTTCATTTTGGCTATGTAACTCTTTAGCAACTACACAAATTTCCTCCAGGTCATTTTCTCCCTCTTCTACTCAGCTACAGGAGGAATTACAGATAATACAAAGATACAAAAAACCAGGAAAAATCTACAAAGAATTAGCAGTTCACAAACCAATAGGTCATTTTAGGTTTCCCTACTCCCCCATGCTTTACTAAGTTGTTGACAACCAGAAAACACATTTTTCTTCCTCTAAAGTGACTGTAAGACTCAGCACCATTTTTAACTTCTACAAATCAAAGGATAAAGAGTATATAAGATTATGTTAAACATCATTTAACATGGTAGATTTTCAAAATATCAACCTACTGATACGATGTTAAATATAGTTGAGTGTGTTCCCACATCTCTGTACCACTTTGCCAAGTTTCCGTCAGATGCAATTTGCAATGAGCAACATATTAAAACCCCATAAATAATCATTTTAATGTAAACATTGAATGCTTCTTATTGTAGCAGTGAAAGCCGCCTCTCCAAAATATATAAAACAGAAAACAAATCTTTGCATTTCATCTCAGGGCAGAAGGTGGATTTGAATTTGAAGAAGTGCCAAATGGTAATTTGGGGCACAAATATTTCAGAAAAAGCTGATCTATTATGAGTAATAACAGCATATGTTAGTTTCTAAATCAGTTTGCATATGTCACAGGACGCACACCCAATTAGTATGTGAGTAAATCATAGCAAAGTAGGTATGCTCAAATGATATACACGATTTGAAATGTACATGGAAACTTGACACAAAAGCAGAAACAGAGTAAAGTAGATTCTTAAATGAATGAAATAAGAATTTTTTTCTTTTCTTTACTATTATTATTACTACTGTTTTTGTTTCATTCTTTTCACAGAGGCAATTGCTATGGCTTTTGACAGTTTACTCTTAGCTAGCTAAGCCTGGAAGGATTAACGAAGACATTTGGCCTTTATGGTTTTCTGTGTCTGAATGTGTATGTCCCCAGGAAAAAAGGAACTGCATAAGAAGCTATTAAGCACCAATGAGCGAGCACAGAATTGGGATGTCTGAGTTCTGTTCACTGAAACAGATGTTGTGTCCCAGAATTCTCTGAGCGGCCGCAGGCTTTTGCTGGTGTCAACCCTGTGGTAAATGGGTTTACATAATGAATTTGCTGTTAATTCTCTCTCTCTCTCGCTCTCGCTCTCGCTCTCTCTCGCGCTCGCTCTTGCTCTTGCTCTCTCTCTCTCTCTCTCTCTCTCTCTCTCTCTCTCTCTCTCTCACACACACACACACACACACACACCATTAGAATCACATTTAAAGGGCTGACTAAATACCACTAAGACTTAGAGCATGATTATCTCTTGCTCATCTGGAAGAAACTCTAAACAGTCTAAAATCACAAATCGATCAATGATTGGCTAGGAAGAGTAACTGGCCCATTGGCTGGAGAGGGGCCGACATTTTTGAGGGACATCGATGGTTTTTCCAGATAATAACAGTAAAAATTATGGCTTTTCATTCTAAATATAAGATCTTTTATTGAACTAATTTATTGACTTAATTTAATTCTAAAATTACTTTGGCCATTTCTCTTTAAAAATGTTTTTACTAAATAAAGCAAACAAAAAACCTCTCATTGGGATAAATGATGTAAATGTATGCAAGAAAAAAGTATTTCAAGTGAACCACCAAGCGTGTATGGAATACCTAGAGAATATTCAGCTTAATATTCATGCTCTGAACGTAAGAATAAAAGCAACAGAGGCAATATGAAGATGGCAATAGAAACATAAGTGGAACAGGGCATTATCAGAAGGAGACCTCTATGTGCCATCTGTTTTACAGAAATAGCAATGCTACTAGTATTGCTAAAATAGCAATATTTATTGAACCAAAAGATTGTGCTGAATGCCTTGCATCAATTCTCTTGTTTAATGAATAATCTTCCTATGAGCTGGCTGAGGAATATCTTGGCCACATAGCTAGTAAATGCCTAAGGTAAGATTAAGAACCAATTCAATAGGACTTCAGAGCCATGTTTTTAACCATTATACTCCCATTTCAAAAAGCTCGAAGATTCTTAATATCAGATTGAGATAGACCTTTTGGGACTTTGGGAGTATTTTTTTTTCTGAGAATCCCTCACAATTTCGGCCAAGACATAATCCTTTTGTGTTGCTTTAAATATTCACTAGCTTAGCAGCTCTTCAATGACTTGCAGGCAAGTAGACCTCAAAAAAAAAAAAAAAAAAGCCAAAATGCTTCCTCTACATGTATAGAGGCTGTACATAGCTGAGAAATAAAGATCTCACCCCATTCTCACACATCAGGATATACTATAGCCACATAAGTAATAAGGTGAGGCTTTGGCTAAGACCAAAAGAAATCATCTTTCTATCTTCCTGGAACTTCTCATTTTCAACTATAAAGATACATGGGGGAAAAAAGAAAGAGAGGGAGGGAGGAGGAAGGGAGGGAAGGAGAGAGGAAGGAAGGAAGGAAGGAAGGAAGGAAGGAAGGAAGGAAGGAAGGAAGGAGAGAAAGCGAGCTTCCTTTGCCAACAGTAAATGCCCACACAGTGAGCTCACTAATGATGATTTTTCACTATCTCGCTTCTGTGTGACATTGGCTCATGACATTATGGCATCATCTTCATTCATCAGCCTTTGGAATATTGGAAAATTTAAAGAAACAGAGCACTTCCATACGGACTTCTAGGTTTTTGTCAGGTGACATACTATTTTCCATGCCTTGAGAACTAAGCATATTTCCATTACCAGGAACAA
This sequence comes from Graphiurus murinus, assembly GCA_004027655.1. Taxonomy (NCBI): domain Eukaryota; kingdom Metazoa; phylum Chordata; class Mammalia; order Rodentia; family Gliridae; genus Graphiurus; species Graphiurus murinus. Next base: position 10,782 of record PVLC010034064.1, on the reverse strand, counting down.
ACTGTAAGTTTTCACAAAACTATTTTTGTATTTTTTATTGGTGCATTGTAATCATACGTATTTGTTAAATACAAGCATACATGCATACATCTCTCATTTAACCCTTCCCCAATTTCTGCCCCACTCCCTCTCCCTCCCTCCTTCTCAGGTTCAGTTTAGTGATTGACTTGGATATGTTTGTTAAAGTACATCATGTGCATTAGAGTGTTTCCCTCCCCCCCGAAGCCCCCATCACCTTCAGTTAAGTCACTTTCTCCTTCATCTGGGGTCCCTTTTATGCCCCACTTTCTCCCTAGCTTCTACATATTAGGAAGAGCATACGACTTTTTACTTTTTGTGACTGACTAATCTCATCCAGCATAATGTTTTCCAGTTCCATCCATTTCCCTGCAAATGACATGATCTTGTTCTTCTTTATGGCTGAGTAAAATTCCATTTTGTACATATCCCATAGTTTGTAATCATCAACCTATGAATGGATCTTGGCTGTTTCCATAGTTTGGCAATTGTGAATTGTGCAGCTATAAACATAGATACACATGCATTGGTCTGATACTTTGGTTTCCGATCTTTTGGATAGATACCCAGAAGTGGTATTGCTGGATCATATAGTAGGTTCATTCCCATTCATCTGAGGATCCTCCATACTGTTTTCCAAAGTGGTTGCACTAATCTGCAATCCCACCAACAATGTATTAAGGTTCCCACTTCTCCACACCCTCACCAGCATTTGTTGTAGTTTGTGCTTTTGATGAATAACATTCTAATTGGGGTTAGGTGAAATCTCAAAGAGGAGTCACAATACCTGACTTCAAACTATACTACGAAGCCACAGCAATAAAGACAGCATGGTATTGGCACAAAAACAGACACATAGACCAATGGAGCAGAATAGAAGATTCAGAAACAAACCCACACACTTACAATTGATTTTTGACAAAGGAGCCAAAAATATACACTGGAAAAAAAGATAGCCTCTTCAACAAATGGTGATGGCAAAACTGGTTAACCATATGCAGAAAAATGGAAATAAACCCCACTTTCTCACCGTGCACAAGAGTCCATTCAAGATGGGTCAAAGATCTGGAAGTCAGGCCAGAGAACTTACAGCTACTTGAAGAGGGCATAGGGCCAACACTACAACACATAGGCACAGGTAAAAACTTTCTCAACAAGACCCTAAAGGCACAAGCAACTCAAAGGAAGATTAATACATGGGATTTCATTAAACTGAAGAGCTTCTGTGCAGCAAAGGAAACTATCAAGAACCTCAACAGAGAGCCCACAGAGTGGGAGAAAATTTTTGCCAGCTACTCTCTGATAGAGAACTAATATCTAGAATATACAGAGAACTCAAGAAACTCACAGCTAAGAAAACAAATAACACAATAAAAAATAGGCAAAAGATCTAAATAGACACTTCAAAAGAGAAGAAATACAAATGGCCAATAAATGTATGAGGAAATGTTCCACATCATTAGCATTCACAAAACTTTTGAAACACCACATTATAATGTCATCTCCCATTTTTCCTCCCAATGTCCATTAGATTTTATTACTATAGGAAAGGTATGCAGGAGGAAGGTTTTCGTATACACACTGTTTCCTTGATAGTCCAAGATAGTCTCTGGATTTGTCATAATGTTTTAAAAACTATTGATTTCTAGAAGTACAAACCAATGACTCAAAATCTTTAGCCTCAGCTTTAAAGCAATTATATGCAGGGGAAAAGCACAGCTTTCACTTTTGATTTGGTAAACTCATTTACAAATTTAGCTATTTTTCCAATAGAATAAATAAATACTTATAAAAATAAATATAGAGAAGAAAATATGTTTCTTCCTGGAATGTTCAAAGAAGAATGTTAATGTTCTTGATATTTTAAGGAGTGTTTAAGATGAACTTTATAGGGTGGTTTAAGCATTAAGTTATATAACTTGTAAAGTAGTTGAGAGTACTGGCAAATAGTATATAAAAGTGATAATTTCTTATATATTTCACTTTGAAATATTTTGTATACTCTTCTATAAAACGCATCAACCTATTGTACACAATAACTTAGAAACATATTATTTCATTATATCTCATTTATTTATCACTTCCAGTATTTATTATTCCTTCTATTGTAGTTTGTAAAGGAGAAATATTCTCTGGTCAAGTTATCTTGCCACTCTGACAATAGCTTGAATTAGTTGGGTTTGGGGAGTGTGTGGATGTGTGTATGTTTTCTTTTTCCTTAATGTGACTATTAATTCATTATTATGGAAAGGAGTGGAATGCAGCATAGATTTCCTGGCCAAAAATGTTTGCTAAGACATTTGCAACATGAAGCAGACACTGCTAGTTGTTTAGGCCACAGATTGGGGAGTGAGAGTTATTAGGGAAGGAGGAAAGGAAATGAGGCTCCAAGGTAGTGTGCAAGGCACCACTCCACTCACACTTCTGTCTCCTCCAGTTTTGTGATAGTTTTTATTTCTTCTTACTCTGAACTAATCTTGGTGGCTCATATTGTCTGAAATAAAATGTGTAGCTAGGCGTGGTGGCACACACTCGTAATCGCAATACGTGGGAGGCTGAGGTAGGAGGAACACAGGTTCACAGCCAGCTTCAGCTACTTAGTGAGTCCTTCTACAATTTAGTGAGACCCTGTTTCAAAAAAAAAAAAGAGAATAAAAAATAGGTCTTGGAGTGTAACTTGGAGGTAGAATGCCCCTGGGTTTAATCTCCAGTTTTGCAAATAAATGAATAATTAAATAAATGCATGTATGTATGTCTGAGCTGCTGAGATACTGCTGGATACCAAGACCCTATATCTACATTTACATCAGTTATCCATTCAACAAGCATATATGATCAGTTGGTATGTTCCACAAAGTGCTATTCTAAGAATTGTCAATGAAGCATTAAGCGAAACAGATCTGCTTTCATGGAACTTACTTTTAAAAATGGAAGACAAATCATAAATAAATGTAAAGTGACAGAGAGAATACGTGGATAAAGATATGACAAATTATGTTGTTAATAACATCACATAGCATAACCATTCTGAAAGCATCAGGAAAACAAGTAGAGAGAGCCCAGATATGACTTTGGCTATCGGGTTGTGGGTGTCAGGAGAAACCTTACTGAGATGAGGAGCAAACCATGTGAACTCTGGGGGAAGAGCTGCCACACAACTCTGGACCAGACGTCATCTCAGATTTCACTACATTTCCCCTAATGTCCCTTTCCAATTTCAGGAAGTCCTTTAGTATACAACAATTGATTTATTTAACATGCCTTTTCAGCCTCCTCTTTTCTATGTTCTATGACTGACAGTATCTTAGTCGTTTCTTTTTTTTCTCTTGCATTTGATGACCTTGACATTTTATTTTTCCCTCTATTGAGTTTTTCTGTTTTTTTTTTTTTAATATTTAGACTGCTTCAGCCCTAGAATCAACCATTTCTCCATAGATTCCTGGTTGCTTCCATTAGATAATAGCTTTAGAAATTAATTTAATCAGCATTCTCACTGCTGCAATCCAAAATACCTGACCACCACAAATTAGAGAAAGGAAGATTTATTTTTTTCACAAATCCAGAAATTTCAGGGGTCCAGTCCATGTTAGACTGATGAAATCCCACGAGCTCAGGGAACATAGAGAGAGAGAGCATACAAGGGTGTTCTGCTCTCACATCATGGAGCAGGAAGGAAGGGGCGGGGGGGGGGGAGGGAGAGAGAGAGAGGAGGGACATATATAATCTCCAAGGTCACACCCCCAGGGACCCCTCTGACATGGCTGCCTTGTTTCTGTGAGGTCTAGGAGGGTGCACTTTAAATCCAAATCATAACAGGAACCAAGATCTAGGTGATGGGTGTGCTTCTTGCTCTTATCTTACTTTCTTAGAAGGGAGTGTCTTTTCTGGTAATTCTGTCTGTATCATCCATGTGCATTGATTGTGTGGCTAGAAGATCACTGGTATTTCCAGTTCACATGTCTTGTTATCAAAAGTAGCCGTACTTGAGGAGCCTCTCCATTCCTCACTCCGGTGCTAACCATGAGATCCTGTGTTCAAAGCCTGCTGCTATGACCAGGATAAGTCTTCTGAAGTTCTGAGATGGAGGTGAGAATATTTTGCATATTTAAGAAATGCTAGCCTGGTATAGTGGTGCATGCCTGTAATCCCAGTATTTGGGAGGTTGAAACAGGAATATCATAGGTTCAAGACCAGCCTCAGCAACTAAGCAATGTTCTCAGAAACTTCATGAGACTGTTTCTAAATAAAAAATAAAATCAAGTCTCAGAATATATCTAGTAGTAAGAATGCCCCTGGGTTCAATCCCCAGTACCACAAAACAGACAAACAAACAAATAAGTAAGTAAGTAAATAAATAAATAAATAAATAAATAAATAAATAAATAAATAAATAGTAAAATTTGTGTTATCAAAGGTAGACTCCAGTAGATTTTTTCTTGGCTATAACATTCTGTGCATTTTTGCAAAGTGGCTTTGCTACTCCTCCTAGACAGAGGTAGAGTTTGTTTTTTTCTTCTTCTTTTTTTGTAGTACCAGGGATTGAACCCAAGGACATTCTATCTCCAAGTTATACCTGTGGCACTATTTTATTTTTTATTTTGAGACAGGATCTCACTAAGTTGCTGAGAGTTTCACTTGAACTTATGATCCTCCTGTCTCAGCCTCCCAAGTACACCTGGCCAAGGTGGAGTTCTATAATATGAACCTCAAGATGCTCTGCAGCTTTTTCATTCATTCCCTCACTCATTCATTCATTCATTCATTCATTCAGAATCCTACCAGTTTTATGAAGAAGCTCAAGTAAAAGACCATGTGGGTAGAGGACTTCAGTCATCTGTATTCTCCTAGATGATCCCAGTGCCAAGCTAACTCAACAGCTGAACACAACAATTTAAGCAAGCCCAGCAGGGACCAGCAAAACCCAGACCTCAGGGTCATGAAAAATAATAAGTTGCTAAGTTTTAGTTTGTTGTGAACAAATGGATAATGAACACAGCATAATTGACTGCTCTCAAGGTCATCTTTCTATTGATTTGAATTTACTCTTCTTTAAGTTCCATTTACTCAATTCAGCATTCTTGGTAGACAGCAATACATATTAAATCATAGTGGCGAGGTGTTTGCTTAATTTCCTTTCATCATACTACAGCATTTTCACCAAAGACATGGAATTAATGATTTAATTAGAAAAGATAATTTTATTGATAGAAATTTTGAGAGCTGTCACAAATTGAAAAGATATTTGTGGAGTCAAAGCTCCACATCCTCCCCTGTCAGATGGCATGTTAGAAATATCATTTAATCTACGTGAGAGTAGGGATTCATTCTTCAGTACTCAAGGTCAGGAAACTGCAGTTTAAGTGTGGTTAAAAATTGGCAAGTTTAATTGTTCAAAAAGGATAACAACTTTTTTATAAGTAAAGTACCATTTCCCTCTTCAGATTTCCCTCAAATCATTGACCCTGTTCATTCTGTCCCAACCACACTGGCTTTCTGAATCTCTTGAAGACACCAACCTCAGCTAAGTGTGGCAGGTGCACCTGTAGTTCTAGCAAGAGGATCACTTGGGTCCAAAAGTTTGAGAACAACCTGGGAAAAAGTGATATCCCCATTTCAAAGAAGATGAAGCAGCAGCAGCTAACTTCTTTTCTTCAGTTGATTGCTAGGTTCTTAGTATCTTCAAAGAGTTTTAACATTAATTATTGATTCATCATTTCATTCATCCCTTCAAGGAAACATAAGAAACAACATTTAATGGGTTAGTAAGAAAACAATTATTACTGCATAGCCAATGCCCTTAGAAGCATATAAATGAATAATTATGGTAAAATATGGTCAGTGTAATGTTACAAGAAAGAATGGGATGTTAGCAGAACCTAGGTGTGTATGTTAACCTAACTTGAATGAATTATAATAAGAATATAACTGTTTTGGTTTGTTTGTTTGTTTGACTACTGCACCTGCCTCTTTCCATCTGCCTCACACACATCTAGGAAAGCTCATAAGAAAGCCTAGTCTTCCACATTAGCTGTGAGAAACCATACTCACTTCAGGAAACTTCCCCCAGCTGTACTTCCAAACCACTACAAAAAGCTTAAGTAAATTTCCTTTCTTTATTCTCTCAATAAATTTTTGAACCAGCTTGTTCTCTCAAGAAATGTTTGAGCCTGTCCTGCTTTTCACAAAAAGTTAAATTATGTAGGTAACAAATATTCTCATGCTCTCTTGATGCCTGTGTGTTATGAGTCACAAACCAAGTTTGGGGTGATGGTACCCATATTTTCTCTAAAGCCTGAAGACAGTGAAGGTGATCAAAAAGGGTAGGTTGGGTGACAAGAGAATGACATCTTAAACTGTGAGTTCTTTGTATGTGGGATTCTTTTTTTAAAAATTTTTTTTAATTGGTGCATTATAATCATACATCTTTGTTAGGTACAAGCTTGTAAAGGCATATATGCGCACATTTCTCATTTAATCCTTCCCCAATTCCCAATTCCCATCCCACTCCCTCGCCCTCCTTCCTTCTCAAGTTCAGTTTAGTGACTGACTTTGATATGTTTGTGAAAGTACATCATGTGCATTAGGGTGTCCCCTCCCCATCACCTTCAGTTAAGTCACCTTCTTTGCTCATCGAAGGTTTCTCCTTCATCTGGAGCCCCTCTTATGTCCCACTGTCTCCCTAGCTTCTGCAATTTAGGGACAGCATACAATTTTTTACTTTTTGTGACTGACTAATCTCATTTAGCATAATGTTTTCCAGTTCTATCCATTTCCCTGCAAATGACATGATTTTGTTCTTCTTTATGGCTGAGTAAAATTCCATTGTTTACATATTCCATAGTTTGTAATCCATTCATCTGTTGATGGACATCTTGGCTGGTTCCAGAGTTTGGCAATTGTAAACTGTGCAACTATAAACATAGATATAAATGCATCGGTCTGATAGTTTGGTTTTCTAAAATCCTTAATGGATAGTAACAGCTCATTCTTGTTTCAATTTTAACCAGTATTGTACCTGGCATATAAAATATATGAACACATGAATGATTTCTAGAAGCCTAGGGAATGTGATTTTATTAAAAAGAGAGTTGTCAAGAATACAAAAACAGAGAGGATTATAAGAAGACTGAAAAATATTCACTAAGTTTGGCAATTTAGAAGTGAATGGTCATTTACCCAGACCATTTAGAAGTATGATAGATTCAAAGGTTAGATTTCAAAAGCCAGGCAATATCAGGTATAGATGGCAAATGTTGTATATTCTCTCAACAAATTGGAATGAAATTATTCAGGAGAGACTAGAGATACACAAAGATGACAGGCTAAAAAGGAAGTCTGGCCAAATGAATTTTTTGAAACAGTTCATAAGGAAGGAAGGAAGGAAGGAAGGAAGGAAGGAAGGAAGGAAGGAAGGGAGGGAGGGAGGGAAGGAGGGAGGGAGGAAGGAAGGAAAGAAGGAAAGAAAGAAGGCTGGCTAACAAGGTCAAGGAGACTCCAGGTGGCAAGTATGACCTTAATTACAAGAAAGCAGTGTCACATGCCTCTAATCCCAGTACTTGGGAAGCTAAGACAGGAGGATTACAGGTTTAAGGCCAACCTCAGATAACTTAGTGAGACCCTATTTCAAAAGAAAAAAATAGGGCTGGGGATGTCTCTCAAAGGTAAAATATATTTGAGTTCAATCCCTTGTGCAAGAAAGAAGGAGAAGGGAAAAGAGAAGACAGGAAAATTCAGCCCATGATGTTAAAAAAGTACAAGTTCATCTGGATTTGGATGTATATATCTTTGTATATATACAGTAAGCCAGTAAGAATTTCAGTAGAAAGTTGAGGAAAAATGCATAATGACCTTTTGAAGATGGTGGCAAGGTTATTTGTAGAGATCATTTGAAACAGGTTTTAGGAGGGAAATTAAGTATGTGGTTTTGGCTTTGGATACTAGAAAATAGGAATGGTAGCATCCTGGAGCAGAGCGGCACAAACATTGACAGACAGCAATGGACGATCTCTTCAGGAGAGATACCAGAGATTTTCACAGTCACCAACCTGCAGAAATATGATGATCTTCTAGCCCTCTTGTGTAGACACCAAAAATTCTGGAGTCTATATATACTACAAGAATTGGAATCCAGGATCTAAAGAACAAACATATCAGATACCCCTCCTTTTTATTTATGCTACAAGTAATTTTTCTAATAATTATTATGTCCCATTTATTCTGTCTCTTTCACAATGCTATTAGCCTGGTTGACTTGCCCAGGCCAGGAGTGATATGAGAAGAGGCACAGGGAGACCCCCCTCATACCGTCCCCTCAGAATTCCTCTGGGACTTGGGCTGGAGAACATGGTTATTTACCATTAAATTTAGAATAATTTATGTTTTTATTTTCATTTGTGTGTGTGTGTGTGGTACTGAGGATTAAATCCAGGAGTATTCTACTTCTGAGCTACACCCCCTGCTCTTTTTTTTTTTTTAATAATTTTGAAACAGAGTCTCACTAGGTTTATGAGTTTCACTACTTACTGAGGCTGTCCTCAACTCTGTGAATCTCCTGTCTCAGCCTCCCAAGTACTGAGATTACAGGTGTGTGTCACCCCGCTCAACTTCTATTTAGAACAATTTCTGATTTCTGCTTTGGATTGTGAGATAAAGCCCAAATGTATTATTTTATTAATTTGTTAATCTCCTGGACATTTAATGCAATTAAACCCATTACACATATAAAGAGAATCACTTAAAAAGTGGAGCAGGAATATATGACAGTGAGTGTGTTCCAGAAAATAAAACCTGAAGACACATTCACACATCTGGCAGTGATTCATAATTGAATATCATTTTCTCTCTAGTTATGATAGTTTACATCAGCTGCAATTCCCAAACTGAAAGTAGCTGAGTAATATTGCTGGCACCATCTCTTTATTTCAGCTCCATATGTGCAGAATAAAAGGTTTAACTATAATTCACTATGGTAGCATTACACAGGGAATTTCAATGAAGGTGTTGAAAGAAAATAATTGCACATGTAGCCTTAGGCTAGAAGGGAAATATCTCTCTGTTTTTTACGATGTGCTTCTAATGGGTATGTGTGAGAAAAAAACCTGGAGGATAGGATCATTATCTTATATGACTGCATCAATATCTGTTGGGAACAGTATAAATTTGTGAAACAAGGAAATTTGAGTTTCCCACAATGAAAGATGTTAAATACAAACCAAAGTCTTAGGAAAACAATTGAAATTTATCCAATAATATATAAATAAGAATCTATAAATCAGGATGATATGTTTCAGATGCTTTTTAACCCTGACCAACTCATATCTAGCAAAAGCTATGGTGAATTTGACTTGGTCCATGTGACATAACTATGCACCCAGTTCTTGTTACCTAAGAATAGCACTCTAGGCATACATTATATCTATATGGTATTCTGACTGATGCGAAAGCCTAAAAACAGAAAATGATGAAAATGTTGGTGCCTGAAGTTAGAGTACAGGGCTTCTTTCAAGTACCAGGCAAAAAGCCATTGTGACTCAGATCCTAAAACTTTAGGGTACAAAACTAAAGGTTGTGATTGCCTTAAAAATCTTTTTCCTAAGTTCATCCCAGAGAAATTTGATTCACTAGTTCTTTAGGCTGCTTGACTTTGCACATTTACCACGTACTCATGGTGATTCTGGTTTAGATATTGTAAGAGATGAAATTCAAATTAGATTTGAAAAGAAAGGGGTACTATCAACTGATTTATTTTTATTAAGTATACCTCTTTTAGGCTAGAGCCTTATCACTTCAATATTTTCAATGGTAGTGTAAAAAGGGGCAACTAAAAAATAGATTTACATTAGACCAGAATCATATGTGAACCTCATCTTTGCAGTCAACTGCTTTCTCAAACTTTAATTGCAGAACCAAAGCAAAAGCCATAGATCCAAGCTCCAGGAAAAATCACTCTGTGGGAAGAATTGTGTTTGCCTCTAGGAACCAGTTCTGCAATGCCTGTGTCATTAGCAGGTGGGGTGGGGGTGAGGGGAGAACCTGGTCTTCTAGGAATGCTCAAGTACGTGGCTCAGCCTGCCTCCCGGTCCACCCTCCGTCCTCCTTGACCACCCAGACCTGCTTCCCAACACCACACTACCACTCCAAGCCCTATCATTAGCAGGATCTAAGGTATTTTAAACCACCCTTCCTCATGACAATTTATTGTGTGCTTTATTTCCTCAGGTCTTCAGTGACAATATCTTACAGGACAATGAGATGAATCAGTTTTTCATAAGATCATCACAATGTGTCACAATGACTTCCATAGGTATTTTCTTTCTTATAATTACTTCAGCTCAATGAAATGGCTAATAATGAGAACTTCAGGCCTTTTGAAAGACTGGTGAAGTAGACATTTGGACTCAAGGAACATTTAGATACTCTTCAAATCATACCACCACACAGTCAATCATACTAACCAGCTTTCTCCTGAAATACCGTCTGTCTGTAATCCTGGCCATATCTCAGACTTTGTTTCTCCCTGCAAAATCCATTCAGTGCATAGCCATTCTAATCACATCTATCCCTTCTTGAAAGTTGCTAAGGATAAATAAGGGCACTCCTATTTAAATAGTACATCCTTACTACAAATTTAAGAAAATAAGAAACACCTGTAGAATATAAATCAAGGTAAGAAAGTGTAGAAAAAGAGGAATGTCAAAAGTGGAAGTTGATTTGGAAGACCCATGACAGTCTAAAAGAAATAGTCTTTATTCTCTTTTCTAGTCT
>PVLC010034063.1:0-17122 GCA_004027655.1 Graphiurus murinus | reverse complement strand
AAAAAAAAAAAAAAAAAACACACACACACACACACACACACACACACACACACACACACACACACACAGGTTGAATGTGTAGCTTGGAGGCAGAATGCCCCTGAGTTCAATCTCCAATACCACAAAAACAAAAAAATAAAATGATAAATAAAAATATAGCTGGGTGTGGTGGCGTAGGCTTATAGTCCCAGTACTTGTGAGGCTGAGATGGGAGGATCCAGGTTCATAGCCAGCCTCAGCTACTTAGTGAGGCTCTCTCAACTTAGTGAGACCCTGTTTCAAAATAAAGAAAAAAAAATAGGGCTGGGGGTGTAGCTTGGAGGTAGAATGCCCCTGAGTTCAATCCCTAGTACCAAAAAGAATAAAAATAAAAATAAAAATTACAAAATAGGACTGGGGGTGTAGCTCAGAGATAGAATGCCCCAGTATCGTAATAAATAAATAAATAAATAAATAAATAAATAAATAAATAAATAAATAAATAAATAAATAAAAATAAAAAGGGGTTGAGGAAGTAGCTCAGAGGTAGAGTACCCCTGGGTTTAATCCCAATACCAAAATTAAAAGGAAAAAGAAAATTGGCCCAGTTACCAAAAAGGGAGAGTAGCTGCTCAATTAGTTAGCTAGCCCATACAGTTTCTGGGCCAGGCAGGACCTTGGAGGCGATCCCTGGGACTCTCCTCGGAAGGCCAGTGTGTAGCTGTCCTCGAGAGCACTCAGCCTCCAGGCCAACAAGCCATTTTACAGATGAGGCTGCGTCTCCCCACGGGTACCTCTCTGCTGACACTGTCTGAACTGGGTCCCTGTCCATCAGATGCAGGTGATCAGGGATTCAGAAGTGTATCAGCCTCTCCAGTCCACACCCTCTAACATATTAAAAGCTAAGGATGAGCTGGGCCTGGTGGCGTACACCTATAATCCCAGTACTTGAGAGGCTGAGACAAGAGGATCACAGGTTCAAGGTCAGTCTTAGCAAAATAGGGAGACTCAGTAATCTAGTAAGACCCTTTTATTTATTTATTTTTATTTTATTTTTTGCGGTACTGAGGATTGAACTCAGGGGCATTCTAACCTCCGAGCTATACCCCTAACCCTATTTTTTTATTCTTTATTTTGAAACAGGGTCTCACTAAGTTGCAGAGGGCCTCACTAGGTAGCTGAGGCTGGCCCTGAACCCGGATCCTCCAGTCTCAGCCTCCCAAATGCTGGGATTACAAGTATGCGCCACCATGCCTGGCTCCCATTTATTTATTTATTTATTTATTTATTTATTCATTCATTCATTCATTTTTGTGGTACTGGGGATGGAACCCAGAGACATTCTACCTCCAGGCTGTACATCTAGATTTTTTTTTTTTTTTTTTTTAAATTTGAAAGCAGAGTCTAAGTTGCTGAGGCTGGCTTTGAACCTAAGATCCTTCTGTCTCAGCCTCCCAAGTACTGGAATTATAAGTGTGTACCACCACACCTGGCTATGAGACCCTTTTTCAAAAATAAAAAATAAAAAAGGGCTGGAGGTGTAGCTTGGAGGTAGAATGCCTCTGGGTTCAATTCCTAGTGCCTCCCCCCCACCCAAAAAAAAAAAAAAAAAGCTGAGGACAGCCCAAACCAGACAAGGACAAAGAAAAGAAAAGAATTATCTACCAATTATCTCTTGTGACTATGGAGGCAAAAATGCTCAACATATAAAAAGGATTATATACCCCGACCAAGTGAGATTTAGCCTAGGAAGGCAAGGTTGGTTTAACATCTGAAAATCAATTAATATAACATACTCTGTCAGTAGAATAAAGGACAAAAACCATACAATCATCTTAATAGACACAGAAAAAGCACCTGACAAAATTCAATATCCCTTCATGTTTAAAAAAAAAAAAATCCAACAAACCAGGAATAGAAAGGAAATAATACCTCAACCTGATAAAGGGCACCTATGAAAATCCCACAGCTATTACCATATTTGATGATGAAAGCTCTACTCATTAAGACAACTGGAGCAAAAAAAGGATGTCCACTCTCACATGTCCTTCCTTTCTTCTTTTTTCTTCCCCCTCTCTTCATTCTGTGGAGGTTCCATAGGTGCTGGGAACCCAAGCCAGGTCTTCACACGCTAGGCAAGCCCTCGACCACGAAGCTCCTCCCTAGACTTTGTCTAAGACTTTCTCTTGAATGTCCCCAAAGGCGCAAGTGCCAACACTTGGCCCCCAGGTGATGGCGCTACTGGGAGATGGTGGGGCCTTAGCCAGGCATGGTGGCACAGGTCTGTAATCTCAGTGCTTGAGAGGCTGAGACAGGAAGATTGCAGGTTTGAGAACAGCCTGAGCAACTCAGCAAGACTCTCAGCAACCTGGCAAGACCCTGTTTCAAAACAAAAAATAAAAAGGGCTGGGGGAGTTCACACACACACACACACACACACACACACACACACACACACACACTGGGTGTGTAGCTTGGAGGTAGAATGTCTGGGTTCAATCCCCAGTACCAAAAAGAAAAAAAACAAAAAAGGCGGGGTACAGCGGGAGGAAGTTAGGTGACTGTGGGTGTCTCTTGAAGGGGAGCTCCTCTCTTTTTGCCTCTGCTTCCTCTATCACACCCTCCACCACGCCTCACCACGGGCCCAAAAGCAACAAGGCAACTGACCATGGACTGAGACCCCCAAAATTGTGAACCAAAATGAACCTCACCTTTTTTTTTTTTTGGTGGTACTAGGGACTGAACCCAGGGGGGGCATTCTACCTCTGAGCTACACCCCACAGCCCTTTAAATTTTTTTTTTTTTTTTTTTTTTTTTTGCCGGGCATCGTGGCACAGTAATCCCTGAACTTGAGAGGCTAAGACAGGAGGATCCCAGGTTTGAGGACAACCTCAGCAAATACTAAGACTCTCATCAACCTATCGAGACCCTGTTTCCAAATAAGAAATAAAATCAGGCTGGAGGTGTAGCTCAAAGGTAGAATGCCTCTGGGTTCAATCCCCAGCACCACAAAAAAAGAAAAAGAAAAAAAATATATATATATTTTACTTTGGGCTGGGCACAGGGGCCCATGCCTATAATCCAAATACTTGGGAGGCTGAGACAGGAGGACCACAAGTTTGTGGCCAGCCTTAGCAACTTAGTGAGGCCCTCTGCAACTAAGTGAGACCCTGTTTCAAAATAAAATAAAGTAGGGCTGGGGGTGTAGCTTGGAGGTAGAGTCAACCTGTCAGAGGCTGAATCAACCCATCTATCACTATCAGAATAGAACCGAGATCCAGATTAAAAAAAAAAAAAAAAGCAGGGTGTGGTGGTGCATGCTTATAATCCCAGTACTTGGGAGGCTGAGACAGGAGGATCTGGGTTCGCAACCAGCCTCAGCTACTTAGTGAGGCCCTCTGTAACTTAGTGAGGCCCTGTTTTAAAATAAAAGAATAAAATAGGTCTGGGGGTGTAGCTTGGAGATAGAATGCCCCTGAGTTCAATCCCCAGCACCGAAAAAAAAAAAATCATTAAAAAAAAAAAAAAAAGCAGGCATGGTGGTGCATGTTTATAATCTCAGTACTTGGGAGGCTGAGACAGGAAGATCTCAGGTTCATGGCCAACCTCAGCTACTTAGTGAGGTCCTCTGCAACCTATGAGACCCTGTTTCAAAAATAAAGAATAAGAAATAGGCCTGGGAGTGTAGCTCGGAGGTAGAATGCCCCTGGGTTCCATCCCCAGTACCACAAAACAAAACAAAACAAAAGAGCAGCCCGGGAGCCTGTAGAAGATTTGACAAGGAGCCCAGAGAGCCGAGCCCAGAGGACCTGCTGCCTGCCCCCTCTTCCGCCTTCCACCATGGCTCAACCATCTGGAAAGCAGCACTGGGCGCTGGTGAGGGCGAGGGCACCCAGCTGACCCTCCCACCCCACGCCCAGTGACAGCTTTGCCTCTTTAATGGAGCCAGTCAAGTGACTGGGGAGAAAAAAATGACAAATATGCAGGAGCTTAGAAAAGGGTTAGCTGGCCCCTGGCCGGGGGCGGGAGCCAGACAATGGGGTCACTGGCCTGTTTGCCGGCTCAGGATGAATTCACACCAGCGGTGCTGCAGGCCAGGCCCCGCTCCCAGCTCCCAGCAGCACTCACACTCGGCCAGTGTGCTTTGCAGAGGGGCCCCAAAGTCGGCTGAGACGCGCTCTGGCTACAGAAGCTAGAAGTTGAATTCGTTTAAGACGTTTCATGAATATTCCTGGCAGCTCAAGGGCTTCTGGAACCGTGAGAAGGCCCAGTCCTATTGGCCAGGCAGGATTAGAGCTGTGTCGATGAAGGGAAGAGAAAGTGCAGGAAGGAGGAGCAGGGAGCTGCGGCAGCCCTGGAGCAAGGGTACTGGAGCAAGGGCCTGGGAGATCCAGCGGAGCCCTTGCCCTTTCCCAGGAAATCCCTGGAGCTCAGCGCTGCACAAGCCCCTAAACTGCACCCAAGGGAACAGGCCAGCCCAGGCTGCGCGTGATGTGTGCAGGCCAGGGCCCTGTCCTCAGCCCTGCCCCACCTCCGTAGTGCCCCAGACCCTCCTTAGGAGGGGCCAGTCCCCACAGGGATGGGACCTTCAGACTGTGTTTGCTGCCTTCTTTCTGCCACAGTGCCTGGGTGCAGGAGGGACAGCGGACTTCCCCTCGACCAGGGCTCCTTCAGCCTGGGGATCCTGCAAAGCCCAGCTCAGGACTGGGTTCAGAGGTGGCCAGGGAGGGAGTAAACAGCCCTGAGGGCAAACTCTACCTCAAAAATGGAGGGGGGCAGTTGAGTGCAGTGGCACACACCTGTAATCCCAGTACTTGGGCTGCTGAGACAGGAAGATCACAGGTTCCAGGCCAGCCTCAGCAACTTTGCGAGACCCTGTTTCAAAATAAAAAGGACTGGGGGTATAGTTTGGGGGTATTATGCCTTTGGGTTCAACCTCTAGTACCAAAAGAAAAAAAAAAAAAAGGAGAAGGGTACAAAAGGCCTCACTTAGCTCTTAAAGTTTGCAAGCCCCTGAGCACCCCAGCCCTATAGAAGTATCAGTGGAGAAAAGGGGAGACTCACAGGAGTGGCCGCAGCCGTGGTGGAGGCCTACATCACCCAACTGGAAGCTGGGGCTCCTCTAAGCCCCGTCCACATGGCGACCATGCCCCCCGGGGATAGGGAACCATCCTGAAGATCCACTGAAATCCTACGTCCCTTGTTGGCTGAGGCCTCCCAGGGCCTCCCGCACTCCTCACACCTGCCTAATGAGGGTCCCCGACAGGCACCTGAGAAGCTCAAAGGTACATCCCTGAAGCCTAGAGGGTTCAAACTCCTGTGCCGATGGCAGTCACCATCAGCGCATGGAGTTAACTTTGGCTAAGTGCTTCTGAATCATCCAGGGACGCACCTGCCAAGCCCAGGTCCCATCCTGGTGACAGAGAAACAACCATGTGCTCCAAACTGTCCAGGGGGAGTCCCACCCTGGATGCACTGGCCCCTTGACTGATCATGATTCCCAGCTGCCGCCCCGCTGCCCTCGTGAGCTCGTTATCTTGCTTGAATGCCAACTAGTGTCTGTTACCTTGCTCCCAACACTGCAATGGCTCTGCTACCTGCTCTGGGGAGGTGCTGCCTGGAAAAACAGGTCCCCGACGGTCCTCCCAAGGGAAGATTCCAAGGGGGTTGGGGCGAGGCTGGGCTGGGCCTCCTCCCAGGCATGTGCTATTTTTAGTGGCCCAGGGCTACAAGCCTCATGTTCCATACATCTCAGCTCTGTGCCCCAATTCCCCGGGGGCTGGCTTTTACCCAGAGGCAGCAAGACACTTGGGTTGCTATGGGAACAGTGGCCACTGATTCACTAAGGTCTCGGCAGCCAGAGCGATAGATACCAGGCTCAGTGGCGCCTGCCGGCTCCAGGCTGACAACTGCTATCACCAGCACATGAAGCCATGGGAGCTGGGGCTGTGGCAGCCAGCGCTGTCGAATGTGGGCAGAGACCCAGCTCCCAGCAGAAGTCTTGGACCTCCTGGACCAGCCAATGAGGGTCAGGAGGCAGCTCAAGGCTCTTCCCAGGCTTGGGACCTCTCAGTGCACCCCAATACCAAGACCCAGCAGCTGGAACCTGGCCTGGGCTTGCCCCGACTACCTACGGATCCCAGGGAAGCCCCTGAACACCCAGCCTTACTTTACTATCTGCAAAATGTGATGGACAGCATCTATGCCACCAATCTAACCAGTCCCAGAATAAAATATCATAAACAACATCCAAGAGCCAGGCGTGGTGGCACATGCTTGTAATCCCAGTACTTAGGAGGCTGAGAGAGGAGGATCGCAGGTTTGAGGACAGCTTCAGCAAGTAGTGAGACTCTCATCAACCTAGCGAGACTCTGTTTCCAAATAAGAAATAAAATTGGGCTGGGGGTGTAGCTCGAAGGTAGAATGCCACTGGGTTCAATCCCTAGTACCACAAAAAACAAACAAACAAAAACCCTAACATCTGCAGTTGCAAGGAGGGGCTCCACTACCTGCCTTACTCTAATTTCAGATAGACCCCAAGCCCCTCACCTGGCCACCTGCCGAACGTGACCTTTGTGCTTTCTTCTCCCAGGTGAGGTACACATTCCCTTCCTCCAGATTCTTGGTCTCCCCAAAACATAAGCTCTCCTAGACCAGAGAACTTAACTCTGCCGTAAAGGGACAACATGGGAAGAAGTGGTGGGCCTGTCCCTCCAGTGGTGACCAGGTCATCACCTAAAGTCCTGGTATATTCTTGAATTTTAGATTCTGGGCATCAGGATCACTTTGTTTTGTGTCTGTGTGTGTGGTTCTGGGGATTGAACCCAGGGGCATTCTACCTCTGAGCTACCCACCCCCAGCCCTATTTTTTTTATTCTTTATTTTGAAATAGGGTCTCAATGAGTTGCAGAGAGCCTAAGTAGCTGAGACTGGCCTCGAACCCGGATCCTCCTGTCTCAGTCTCCCAAGTACTGGGATTACAAGTGTGCACCACCACGCTCGGCCAGACTCAATTTTGTTATTAGGTTACAGGTAATTCTCATGTAAGTCTTGATTAAACTTAAAAAAGATTAGCTTCCCTCCCCCATCCCACACACCGGAACTCTCCCTGGGCCTGACTCTAATTTCAGTGCAGAGCCTGCTACTGCCGGGGCCCCTGGGGGAAGTCTTGAAACCACACACAGGGAAAGAAGAGACCCAGAAACCCTGGCGCACGATCTGGGAGCCGGTGCTAGGAGCTCAGTTGGCTGCCCACAGGGAGCAGCCACTCAGAGCCCCTGCCAGGGGCGGTCTGGGAGTTAATGCAGCAAACACCTGCTCTGGGCCAGAAGCGCTGCAGAGCTGAGTGTGGGCCCTGAACACAGGGCAGACGCTGCCCCAGGGGTTCCCGCACAGTGTGTCAACAGCTCCACCAAAGGAAAGACTGGCCTGGGGCTCCAGGAGCCAGAGGGGAGGCACCGATGACCCTGGGAGGGGTGGAAATGCTCTGTGAAAGACTCCAAGAACAGAGGCTGCAAGGCAGAGGAGGCGGATTCCAGAGAACTTTCCACACTGGCTGGAAAGCAGAGATCATCACCCCCCCCCCCCCCACTGCAGGGTGCTGAGGCCAAGCGGGTGGAGCGGAGCTGGGTCACCCAGGAAGTGCTAAGTGGGGAGGGGCAGAGGGGCACTTCCTCAGAGACTTGGCTCCTGCTGGCTTGCCTGTGACCTCCCTGTGTTAATCCTGAGACCAAGGGACCTATTTTGGGCTCTTTGGCAGCCAACCCGGAACCAGGAACCAGCAGCCTCAAGCTTCCACAGACAAAGCCAGCAGGACCCAGAGAAAGCTGCTGGCCACAGCAGGGTCGTTCCCTGGAAGTCTCCAGAAGTGTGATCAGAGGAGGCTGGACAGCCCAGGAGCCCTGTGCCAGCACAGCTCCCAAGGGCAAGAAGAGGGGTGGAGGCAGGCAGGGCAGGTCCCCAGGAAGCCCTCAGGCAGGGGGACAAGGAGCTTCCCGGACAAACCAGCCACGTCTAGAGAGGGCCTTCCCAGCCCTGGGGCACAAGACAAGGGCTTACAGGCACTGGGATAACAATTCTGCAGAGCCTGCAGGCTGAGAACCACAAGTTCAAAGGCGCCTGCAGGCCAAGGGCCCAGGAGGAGGCAAGAGAAAGCTCTCCCCAGCCTGTTCTGCCCCCTTCTGCAATACCCTGTCACTACCCACGTCACACCTGCCCCTCAGGTAACACACAGTCACCTGTGAGACACTCCCGAGCCTATCTTAAAATAAATGAGGATTTATACACAGCAATGGAAACGAGTGCCACACCCGGAACCCACACTGGCTGGCCCTGTGGCCCTGAGCTGCCTAACCTCCCTGAGCTGGTTTACCCATTTTGAAAATGGAGCTCAGAGCTGGGGGTGGTGTACAAGCCCTAGTATTTGGGAGGCTGAGACTCCTAGTATTTGGGAATCCTGAGAATACTAGTATTTGGGAGGCTGAGACAGGAGGAATGAAGGTTTGAGGACAGCCTCAGCAAGGTAGCAGGACTCTCATTAACTTACCAAGACCCTGTCTCAAAACAAAAAACAGGCCAGGCGTGGTGGCGCACGCTTGCAATCCCAGTACTTGGGAGGCTGAGACAGGAGGTCCAGGTTTGTGGCCAGCCTCAGGTACTTAGTGAGGCTCTCTGCAACTTAGTGAGATTCTGTTTTAAAATAAAGAAAAAAAATATAGGGCTGGGGTTGTAGCTCTGAGGCAGAATGCCCCTGGATTCAATCCCCAGTACTGCAAAAACAAACAAAAAAAAAAAACCAAATAAAATAGGGTTGGGGGTATAGCCTGGCAGTAGATTGTCTCTAGGTTCAATCCCCAGTACCAAAAATGAAACAAAACAAACAAAAAATAAAAAGGCTGGGTGTAGCTTGGAGGAGGTAGAATGTCCCTGGGCTCAATCATCAATACAAAAAGAAAAAGTGGAGCTCAGCTAGCACCTCCGTGATAGGGCCATGGTGAGGATCCACTGGGACACCACTTGTGTGTTACTTGGCAAGGAACCTGGCACACAGGAGGAGCTTAATGAATGTTTGCTAAAATTATAACCAAAAGCAGGAATGAGAGCCAGAGATCCAACAAGAAGAGACTGGCCAAAGATGCTGGCCCAGCCATATGCCTGCAGATGACACAATCCCTGGAATGTTTTCTTGGAAACTGTTTAGGAGCACAGTATGAGTATTAAAACATTTATTCTGAGCCAGGCATGGTGGCACATGCCTATAATCCTAGTACTCAGGAGGCTGAGACAAGAGGATCGCAGGTTTGAAGCCAGCCTCAGCAACCTGGTGAGATACGGTTTCAAAATAAAAATAAAATAGGACATGAAAAAGGCTGGGTGTGTAGCTCAAAAGTAGAATACCCCTGGGATCAATCCCTAGAAAAATAAATAAATAAATAAATAGGGCTGGGAGTGTAGCTCAGAGGTAGAATGCCCCTGGGTTCAAACCCCAATGCTAAATAAATAAATAAACAGATAAATAAATAAATAAATAAATAAATAGGGCCAGGGGTGTAGTTCAAATGTAGAACACCCCTGGGTTCAATCTCCAGTCCTCCCCCCCCCACACACACAGGGGGAGGAATTGAAGAAGAGAGAGGAATGGAAGTAGACGCCTCTGGACACCTTGCTTTCTAGACATAACTGTGAAACCATGTATATATTTAAAATAGCTACAAAACAGAATTAGATTGAAATTTTACACAAAGGAAGAAAGTACATAGAATTGTTTTCTTTCTTTCTTTTTTTTTTTTTTTGGTGGTATTGGAGATGGAACCCAGGGGCATTCAACCTATGGGATTACAAGCATACAGCCTCACACTCGGCTTAGATAGAATTGGTTTTGCACCCACGTCTGTCCAACCAGAGACCTGGCTCCTAAGCACAATGTCATTTTGTCTCTCATTAACTTTCCCTTTTTTTTTTTTTTTTGTAGTACTGGGGATTGAACTCAGGGGCATTCTACCTCTGAGCTACAACCCCAGCCCAATTTTTTATTCTTTATTTTGAAACAGGGTCTCACTAAGTTGCAGAGGGCCTCTCAAGTTACTGAGGCTGGCCCCAAACCTGAGATCCTCCGGTCTCAGCCTCCCAAGTACGGAGATTACAAGCATGCACCACCACGCCTGGGTCAACATGCCTTTTTGTGTGTGTGTGTGGGGGGGTACTGGGGATTGAACTCAGGGGCATTCTACCTCCGAGCTATACCCCCAGCCATATTTTTAATTCTTTATTTTGAAACAGGGTCTCACTAAGTTGCAGAGTGCCTCACTAGGTAGCTGAGGCTGGCCTTGAACCCGGATCCTCTGGTCTCAGCCTCCCAAATGCTGGGATTTCGACATGCATTTTTTAAAAAGGCTCCTAGGAGCCAGGCACAGTGGCACATGCCTGTAATCCCACTACTTGGGAGGCAGAGGCAGGAGGGTTGCCAATTGGAAGTCAGCCCAAGCAATTTAGCAAGACTCTGTCTCAAAATAAAATATAAAAAGGCTGGGGTGTAGCTCAGTGGTAGAGTGCCCTTGAGTTCAATCCCCAGTACCACAAAAAAAAAAAAAAAAAAAAAAAGGAAAGAAGAGAGGGAAGGAGAGAGGTAGGGAAAGAGAAAAAGGAAAAAGGAAGGGAGGAAGGATGGATAGACAGCTGGGAAATTGAAGAAAAGATGAAGAGTGGTTATATCTAGGGAGGAGCCAGTCCTTCACATTTTTCTGCTGTTTCTCCCTCTCCCCAGTTTTCCACAATGAATACACATCATTTCATAAGCAGGAGAAACAACTGATGTGTGTCCTCGAGGAGCCGCCCTCGTGATGAGAAAGGAAAAGCTCAGCGCTCTGCCAGCTGCTTCCGGAGCCTGCAGCCCCCACCCCCGCCCCCGCCTCGTGGCTGGCCCTTCTCAGCAAGGCGGTCTTCCCAGAGTATTGATTTCCTTTCGTTCAAATCTGAGTCCTGCCTGGCTGTCAGGTCTGCTCAGCCACCCTCAGGGACAGGAGACAGGGCTCACAGAACTCACTGCCTTACTGATAGATTTCTGATTCCTGGACACAGAACTTGGTCCATCCCTGAATCCAAGCACCAAAGGCCTCACACAAGCCACACAGCCCTAGGCCCAAGCTCAAGGATCTTAGTGTCCAGTCAACAGAGGAACCAGGAGATAGCACGGGAGTAGCACAGTCAAGGCGCACTTGTGCCACAGGGGGTCTGGCCAGGGCTGCAGGAGGCAGGGGCTTAGGGCTGGGCCCCTGAAGACCAGGCAAACAGAGGCAGAAAGGAGCGGACACACACCACCTGAGTAGAGGGCTAAGACCCTTTTTTTTTTTGTACCGTGGATTGAACCCAGGGATATTCTACCTGTAAGCTACACTCCCAGCCCTTTATTTTATTTGTGGTAATAAGGATTGAACACAGGGGCATTCTACCTTTGAGCTATACCCCCGACACTATTTTATTTTTTATTTTGAAACAGGGCCTCACTAGGTTGCCTGAAGTCTTGCAAAGTTGCTGAGTCTGGCCGCAAATCTGGGATCCTGTCTTAGTCTCCCGAGTATTGGGATTACAGATGTGCATCATCACGCTTGGCTTTATTTTTTAAATTTTGAAAAAGGATCTCACCAAGTTGCTGAAAGTTTTGCCAAGTGGCCTTGAACCTACAGTCCTTCTGCCTCAGACTCCCAAGTACTGGGATTACAGGTCTGCACCAACATGGCCGGCTCGTTGAAAGATTTTAAGTTGGAGAGAAATCTGTTGAGGTCCCTTTGAGTCTTCAAAAGTCACTCTGGCCACGAGGAGGGTGGACCAGAGAGGACAAAATGCCAGATAGGAGCTCTTTGCAGCAATTGAGACAAGAATTAATACCAAGAGGGGGGTTCAAACAAGAGGGAGAAGTCAAAGTGGATTTGGGAGACATGAAGGCAGGAGAATTCCAGAACTTGGTCGTTGGCTGCATTGCTGGGGAAGAATGGAAGCTGAGCCCTGCCCCCCAGCACTGGTGAGAATGCAGGCGGGAGAGGTCACAGTCTGGGTCTACTGAGAATGGGGCGTCTGAGCCAAGACATTTGGTTCGCAGTCACTCGTGGAGCTCAGGGGGTTAGGAGAGGGGTCTGGGCACAGGGCATACATTTGGAAGGTACTGACCTGAGCTCTCTGCTGTGATCTCCCAGGGAGGTTACATGAAGCAGAGAGGAGAGAACAGAACCTGGAGGAACCAGGACACTGGGGAAGAAGAGGGGGAGGGGCAGAGGAGGAGGAAAGGGGGCGATGGAGGACAAGGGAGGGGAAGGAGGCTGTCAGCAGTGATCCTGGTGCAGCAGAGCCAGGAAGGGGCCACCTTTCAGTGCTGGGAGGCCTTGGGCCCTCTGCTGGAACCATCCGATCAGGGTCTCCAGCACTAGACAGCAGCCATGGGTGGAGGGATGTTTGGGTACCAGACTCCTCCATTCCGGGAGGGCAAGTGTGTGTGCCTAAAGGTCATGGCCAGACCCCCAGGGACAATGCAGACTGCCTTTGGGTGGGTGGGTCAGCCCCAGGTCATCTGCCCAGAGGGGCGGCTAGGGGAGTGACAGCAGTCTTGTCTCAGGGATGCTTGGGGTAAAGCAGCCTGTCTTTTGCTGGGAGACAGCGCCACCTAGTGGGCAGGAGGCACCCACGCCAGGCCCCTTAACCAGATGCTTCAGGCCTTTGGGGTTCATCCTGCTGGGTCCTGCCCCCTTCCCCGTCCTGGAGGCATCGATCCAGGCTTTTGCTACCTGGGCAGGGCCCAAGCCTCTGACAGCACGATGCTCTGCACCACTGGCTGAGGAAGGCTCTGCCAACAGAGAAGGTGGCAGAGTAGAATTTCCTTTTTTGTTGTGGTACTGTGGATCAACATAAGGGCATTCTACTTGAGCTTGATTTATTTATTTATTTACTTCTGTGGTGCTGGGAATTGAAACCAGAAGCATTCTCCCTCCGAGCTACACACCCAGCCCTATTTTTTATTCTTTATTTTGAAACAGGGTCTCACTAAGTTGTGGAGTGCCTCACTAGGTAGCTGAGGCTGGCCTCAAACCTGGATTCTCTGGTCCCAGTCTCCCAAATACTGAGATTACAAGCGTGCGCCACCACACTCGGCTTAATTTTCGATTTTGAAACAGGGTCTCGCTAAGTTTCTGAGGGCCTCTCTAAATTGCTGAGGCTGGACTCAAACATGCAATTCTCCTGTCTCAGCCTCCCATGTACTAGGATTACATTACAGGTGAGCCTTCCCTCCAGCCTTTTGTATTTTTTATTTTGAAACAGGGTCTGGCCAAGTTGTCCTGTTGGCCTTGATCTTGTGATCCTCCTGCCTCAGCCTCCCAAGTACTGGGATTTCAAACATGCACCACCATGCCTGGCCACTAGAAGCACTCTTACCACTGTGGCTGAAGTTCAGGTTAATTCAGTGACCTGGGGCCACCTGGGGAGGAAGGTGAGCCTGCCTTAGAAGGCGGGAGAGGCCCCGAAGCTGGAAACCCAGTGGAACCCTGGAGGAGAGAAGGCCTCTCCCAAGGAACCTGGTGAGGGTGGTCAGGCTACAGGCTGTGGTTAGCATGCAGCACGCCCAGGCAGGCTGTGCGTGGTGAGTGGTATCCCAGGTAGTTGCTAAGCCTCAGGAGCACCCAGGACGCATTCTGCTGAGTTGGGTGCCCAGGCTGGGTCACACCTAGCGTCAGGGCTTGGGAACCAGCCCCTGTGCCAGGGCAGAGCCCGAGACGTCAGGAACCTGGGGTACCAGCCCTAACATCCTCCTGGCAGCCTCAAGGCAGTGCCAATGCACCCGTCAGCACTCTGCTCCTGGGAGCCTGCTCATGTCTGGACATGCTACAAAGTTGGTACTTATGGCCAAGAATCCCAATGAAGCATAAACAGAATACCAGGAAAGGACCGTGGAGAAGCTGGTCAGAATATCAGGCGACTGGATACGCCTTCAGGAGAGGGACAACCTCCATTATCAGTCAAGGGACATGTCGGTCTAGTCAGTTACAGGAGAGAGGACAACAGCAAAGAGCTGCTCTAGAGCCGAGCTGCAGGTTTGCATCCTGGGGTCCCCCAATTTCTGGCGGCATGACCAAGGGCAATGCCATTGCTTCCAAGCTGTTTCCTTGCCTGTTAACTGGAAGTATGCAAATAGTAGCTATCTACAGTACAATGAGAGGTGCACACCAACTGCTCGGCACAGCGCCTGCCACACAATAAACACTCAAGAGTTATTCATGATCACGAGGATTGCCTGGGGTCACCCAGAAAGACAGGCACACAAAGATATCCAGGGCCTTGGAGTGTCTGGCCAAGGACCACACCAGTGACAGCGTGGCCTACACCCAGGTAACAGCGACGGGCTGTGCGGCAGGGTCAGGCTGAAAGTTAAGGAAAGGCGACCCCAGACCCCTGCAGTTGTAAGACTCCAGATACCTGTTTCTTGCCTAAAAAGGGATCCCACCACCTGCCTTCCTCTTGGCTCCCACCTGTAGAAAGAGCTGGGACCAGGCAGGTCTGTGGGGGGAGGGGGCTGTGGCCTCTCCTTTTGCCCCGAGTCAACGGGTCATCCACCCAGCTACTGCCCAGTGCCCTGGTCCCTGGCCCTCGACTCACCCTGGTCAATAGAGTGCTGTGGCAGCTGGCTCAGCTGGCTGCTGACCACGCCCGCGTAGGTGCGCAGGAACTCCTCCTCGCTGGCTGTCAGCTGCAGGGTGAGAGCGCAAGGTGAGAGGCTGCCCGCACGGGCTCCCTGAAAGCCCCGCCAGGCCACCTGAGCCCTGGAGCCTCTGCCTTTGCTCCCTGGCCACTCATCCCAAGAGCTGACCCCTTCAGTTCCAGAGGGAACGAACCCCCTTCCCATCCTGAAAAGTTGGTCCCTGAAGCCCGCTGGCTTTGAGACCAGGGTCTAGTCTGACTCAGGGCCAGTATGAAGACATAGTCCTTGTCCAGAGCACTGATGGGCGGTCCCCAATCCTTCCTCTCTTTCTGAAAGATGTCCCTGCACCTGTGTCTTGCTGTCCCCAGCACCCTCTGCTGTGCCAGCTGCCCCTCATAGGTCCCGGGGGGAGAGGCCTCTTGGGGGCCGGCAGGGGGAGGAAAGGAAGGCCAGAGCCTTCAGACTCTCACCTTCCTGGCCCAAATCGAGGACAGGAATGGGAAGACTGTCCCGGTGATGGGCCCAGAACTAGACACGCCGGGCTCTGTGCTTGGGGGGCCTGAACGGGCCCCAGAACCAAGCCACAGGCGCAGCAGCCACCTCTCCAGAGAACAGTGGCCCAGGAGGGGTCTGCAGCCCCCCACCCTTCAGGGCAGCAGGCACTCCCCCGGGGGGCTGTGGCTCCACTGCCCACCGGCACTCACGTTCGATCCCATCTTCCTCAGCATGAGCAGCACTCGGACCTTCTGCTGAATGTACATCTCCTCCGGACTCTTCCCGGGCGCGCCCTCGCGGTTCATCCCCTTGGCCCACCTCTGGGGACTCCTGCGGGAGGGGAGCGGGTCAGGGCGAGGCATGCTCAGATGCAGAGATCTTTCCAGGAAGCCCCTTCCCCCTCCAGGGTCTTTTTTTGCAATGCTGGTCATCGAGCCCCAGGACTGTGCATGCTAGAAGATGAACTGGCAGGTTCCTGCCTTGCTCTGCCGCTGAGCCAGCTTCACTGAGAGCTTTATTCCAGAGTGGGTGCTGCAGGGGCGCTGACCAGTGGCCTGCCACTTTTTTTATTTTTACTTTCTGGTGTTGGGGGATTGAACCCGGTGTAGGGTTCTGAATTCTACACCCTCTGAATTCTACACCCTCAACCCTATTTTTATTCTGCAACAGGGTTTTGCTAGCTTGCTGAGGCTGACCTCGAACCTGCAATCCTCCTGTCTCAGCCTCCCAAGTACTGGGGTTATAGGTGTGCACCATTGCACCTGGCTGTGGCCTGCCACTTCTGTGCGCAGAGCTGTCAGACTTCAGGTCAGTCCCGTCCCCACCCCCATGACGAGGCTCCTGCTATGAGCACATGACACCCAAAGGGTCCTGGATTTTTAAAGCAAGCAACCTGTACAAGGAGCGGAGAGGCGCCATCAGAGGCGACTGCTGGGGACTTGTGGCTTGAGAAACTGTGAGTGAGTGCCCAGCCCCCAAGCCAAGGCAGCTCCTCGTGCAAAAGCCCTGCTGAGTTTAAGAGGCCAGCTCCGGGGCTGGGCTCTGTGGAGTCCCTAGATGGGCAGAGGCCGGCTCAGGGTTGTGGGCCGGCTGCCGTCACCCTCACAAACCCACCCCACCTGTCAGACGACAGCTCCTGCGGCAGATGTGGAGGCCAGTGGCTGTGTCCAGGTGTTGCGAGGACCTGACCCGCAGCAAGGCCCCAGGAGAGGAGCCCAGAGCTTCCTCCCTCCAGGAGGAGCTGGAGGAGAAGAAGCCGGCTTGGAGGGGCTTGGGTTACACACTTGTAACTCCTGGATGAGTCAGAAATAACGCGGCAGCTGGTAGGGGTGGAGCCTTTTCAGCCCTGCTGCCAGGAGCTGCGCTCGGAGAACCGGGAACGGGACTGGCGGGACGAGGACACTTCACCGTCCACCCTCAAAGCCCTGCAAGCCCAGCACGGCTGAGTGCGGGAGGGAGCTGGGCCCTTGGGTGCCACCCATCTCACCTCCTCCCGCTTTACACCCATGCGGCTCTGCCAGTCAGTGGCTGGACTCCACGTGGCCTCTGGGGTGAGCGGGACCCCGAGCCTCAAGCATGAGGCCTCCATCTCCCCCCACCACTGCTTCCAACCGGGTGACTATGTGGCTGTGACCCCTCTTGATCCCCTACTGCCTTTCCAGTCCTTTCTGCTGCACAGAAGCCAGACTGGTGTTCTTAGAAGATTTGAGCAGATGGTGCCATGCCCTGCTGAAACCCAGTGGTGGATACATGCCGCAGCCTGCCAGGGCCCCTCGAGGCCGGCAGTGCGCCTCCCCCATGCTCCCCTGGCAGCCTCTGCACTGGTGTCCCCACTGCCTGGCACTGGCTTCTGATCACCCTTTTCCAGGGAAGCACCTGACAGCAAAACCCAGGCCGGTTCTGCGCCCTGCCCCAGTCCCTCTTGTCTCATTTTCCTGATTTTTCTCATTGCCCTGTCTCATTTTTTCA
>PVLC010034062.1:0-17112 GCA_004027655.1 Graphiurus murinus | reverse complement strand
ATTCAATGGAGGGATTTTGAGCAATTACTATAAAGGAACTTCAACAGAACCTCCTCTTCCCCTCTGGAAGCCCTGGGAACACATATACTCCCTGTGCAAGGCTGTGAAGGGTCATATGCCTCTGTTCAACAGCTATGGGAAGTATGTTGTGAAACTTTACTGGATGGTAAGTTCAAGTTCATGTGCATTAAAATTCATGCGTCTTTCATACTGAAATATATTTGTCAATCTAGAATATAAGGAAATTTTGAAAAAATAATTGTATTTAGTCCACTTTGGACCCATCTCCTCAGGTCCAACTTAGCTCTGTATGGGAGAGTTAAGTTATGGGAGTTCTCTGACTGGGACAGTCAGAATGGATCCAACGGCTTCCTCCGGTTCCTCACTGGATTTATCCAGTGCACAGCTTGTAGAGGACACTATTAAGCTGGTGGGCACTGAAATGTAGCTGATTCCATACAAATTAGTTTTGCAGGCATGTGATAGAAGGGTGGTTGCTTGGTGTTCAAGTTGGCTAGGAGCATAAATTTCTCTCTTTCTAAGCAATTCCTCACTAGCAGGGCTCAACCAATACCTGTGTGCCTATTAGCATTAAAAAAGAATTAGAGTATATTCTTTGTAAGATAAACTATGTTTTTCCTTCCCTATCCCTTTCCAGATAGACAAAATTTAATCTTTCAGTTCTAGTTCAGCTTTTGTACATGTCTACCTCTTGCTTCTCCATGCAAATATCTAGGAAATATCTTCATAAAAATATCCTTTGCCCCTTCACTTTCTGTGATTGGCTATTCTTGTCTATTGAAAAGTAGACAATTATCTGTTAATTTTCATTCATTTCTAGCTGATGAGGTGGGTCATTCCATTTTCTTGCAAATGACATAATTTTGTTCTTCCTTATTGATGAGTAGAATTCCATTGTGTGGATATCACATAATTTTGTAATCTATTCATTTGTTGATGGACACCTAGATTGGTTCCATAATTTTGCTATTGTGAATTATGCTACTAAGTTCTCTGATTTCAACCCTTTTGAAAGATATCCAGGAGTGGTATAGCTGGGTCATATGGTAGATCCATTCCCAGATTTCTGAGGAATCTCCATACTGATCTCCATAGCAGCTGAACTAATCTGCAATCCCACCAACGGTGTAGAAGAATTCTAATTTCCCCACACCCTTGCTAACATTTACTTTTTTTTGACTTCTTGATGATTGACCTTTTTTTTTTTTTTTTTTTTTTTTTTTTTTTTTTTGCGGTACTGGGGATTGAACTCCAAGCTATACCTCCAGCCCTATTTTTTTATTCTTT
Source organism: Graphiurus murinus (assembly GCA_004027655.1). NCBI lineage: Eukaryota > Metazoa > Chordata > Mammalia > Rodentia > Gliridae > Graphiurus > Graphiurus murinus. The sequence continues at coordinate 15,804 of PVLC010034062.1, read as the reverse complement.
ATTTTGAAACCGGGTCTCACTAAGTTGCAGAGGGCTAGGTAACTGAGGCTGGCCGCGAACCCGGATCCTCCGGTCTCAGCCTCTCGAATGCTGGGATTACAAGCGTGCGCCACCACGCCCGGCCTGATGATTGACATTCTTATTGAGGTTAGGTGGAATCTCAGTGTAGTCTTGATTTGCATCTCCCTGATTGCTAATGATGCTGAACATTTTTTCATGTATTTATTGGCCACTTGTAGTTCTTCTTTTGTGAAGTGTCTATTTGGTTAAAATGCCCATTTCCTGATTGGGTTACTAGCATTTTTAGTATAAAGTTGTTCAAGTTCTTTGTATATTCTAGATATTAGTCTTCTATCAGAGGGATAGCTGGCAAAAATCTCCCATTCTGTAGCCTTTATGTGGAAGGTAGGGAGTAATTTAGATACCAGAGGGACTCAAGATAATGGAGGAGAAACCTCAGTGGAGCCATGGAGGTAATCTAAGGGAAGGGGAGGAGAAAGAGTGAGGATCACTGAAGGAATTACTACCATTGGCTTTGTGTATCTATGTGAAAATAACCAGTGTCAATTTCAGTACTCTGTATGGGGAAGGGGGGTGGGGAAGAAGTCAGGGAGGGGGCCACCAAGTACCATGTGCATGTATGTTATACTCAACATGATTTACATTATGATGTGAGACTATACTGCACCAGTAAATGCATATGCTCCCTTCTACTGCTTCTCTACCTGATTCATGGGACACCCATTGTGCCCTCCCTTCCCTTCCTGTCCCTTTCATGTCTTGTGCACTTTGAGTCCCCTCTTCACAATTTTTCTTCAATTTCTTGGTTCTTTCTTACTTTTTTTCTCCTTGGAGAGAGATTCTCCCTGTCTGCCTTGTAAATGTAATTTCCTCTCCCCCTTTTCTGTGGTTCCCTGAATCATTTCCCTTTATCACTACTTTCAGGCAAACCAATCTCGCAGAGCTCTCTGCATGACATTTAAAATTCAGATTTTCACACCAAAATGTCATTTTTCCATAAAAATGTTCCCATTATTTCCAATTTGGATGCTAAGCAAATGGTACAATTTCTTTGATATTAGATAAAAAGAAAATTATGGAGTAGCATTAAGAGCAAGGTCATAAAAGAGAAATCAGTTTTCTTCTTTCACCTGGCAGCAACAATACTGATGCAGAGACATGTAGCATCTTGTTGGATGTTTTGTAATTTCAGTATTTTTTAGCTCCCTGAAAGAAGCAGTCTAGTGATTCCTCTCGTCTCGGTCAACATTCTCACTGATATAATACAAAACAACTGACTAAGCAACTTGCAGAAGGAAGATTTATTTTCTCACAGCTTTTTTGGAGATTCCAGGTTCAGTTCATGTGAGGATGGTATCTGTGGATCTCAGGGCATGGCAGTAGGAAACAGAGTAAGGAGCAAGGCTCTGCCCTTTCATCACGGAAGCTGGAAATCAGAGAGCCAGCAAGCCAAAGCACCATCCGTAAGGCCACACCTCCAGGGACCCACCTTCTACAGCCACACCCCACCTGCCTCAGTTACCGTCCAGTAGATCCATCACAATGGCTTTACACCTTGATGAAATTACAACTCTGAACATTAGAACATGAGCTTTTCAGGAGCTATCCTACATTTTACCGTAACATCTTTCTATTGTAAATAGAGGGCCCTGTGGGTAATCTTTCTCTGAGGGTCTCTATGCTTTCTTTTATCTCTGAAAAACAGAGAAATCAGAGGTATTGGTACCAACACTTCTTTTTATTTATATGAAAAATGTGTTAGCTTTTTTTTCTTATTGATCAGTATGCTTTGCAAGCACAGTGTTATTGTAGAATTCAGAGTTTTTAAAATAGGGGTGCAGAAAAGCCCCAGCACCAAGAGCACGTAAGGTGCTTCATAAATTTCTGCTTCCTATGTCTCACCCACACCTCTGGACTCCCTCTCTGAGACTGCAATGCTGCTTTTTAAATAACTCTCAGTGACATTTGTATTCATTAAATTTGAGGAAAAATGTTTCCGAGATATAAAATATGACATTATTTTCCTAATAATCAATTACAGTCTTCCAAAAGGGCAATGCTACATTCATATTTCATTACTATGATTATACATGATTTTAGTAAAGCAGACTCAAAAACTTCAAAATGTTCAAGGTAAAAAGGTAGATTTCTTTGTAATTTTACCCTATTTAGACAATTGCAGTCAATGACTCAGGTATACTCTCCTAAACTTTCCTTTATTCTTACAAGCATATGTAAAAATACTATACATAATTTATAGCAGTAGGTTCATATAATACTTGTTATTCTATAAACAATCTTTTATCCTAATCATGGGCATTTTTTATGCTTATCTATTTTAATGTACTTTGTACTCCATTATATGGATGCACAAATAAATATATGAATTGTGGTAAATTTTTTTTTTTGTGGTACTGGGGATTGAACTCAGGGGGATTCTACCTCCGAGCTATACCCCCAGCCCTATTTTTTTATTCTTTATTTTGAAACCGAGTCTCACTAAGTTGCAGAGTGCCTCACTAGGTAGCTGAGGCTGGCCACGAACCCGGATCCTCTGGTCTCAGCCTCCCAAATGCTGGGATTACAAGCATGCGCCACCACTCCCGGCTTGTATTGTGGTAAATTTATATTGATAGACACTTAGGTTATAACCAATATTTAACCAATGCAAACAAGGCTATAAAAGCATTGTCCTGCCTGGTATGGTGGTGCATGTCTGTGCTCCAGTACTTGGGAGGTTGGGAGAGGAGGATGGCAGGTTCAAGGCCAGTCTTAGCAAACTTAGTGAGACCCTAAATCAAAATAATAATAATAATAATAATAATAATAATAATAATAATAATGGCTAGGGGTATAGCTCAGAGGTAAAGTGTCCATTAGTATGTATGTTTTTATAGGATTTTGACACGTGGAATTATTGTTAAGAATATGCAAATCATTAACTATGATAAGCATATTAAAATTACTCTTGTATGTTAATGTGTTTATCGGCCATTTATATTTGATATAATTCTGGTCTGTCTGCCATTTTATTATTTGTTTATGCCTTGATATATTTCTTATTTTAAAATTTGTATATGTAGTAGTCTTTATCAATTTTTCCATCCTCTAGCATGATTCTCGAATGTTGAATGTTCTTTAAGATTCCATTTAGCTTTATCTATGTATGTTTAGTGTCTTTGTATGTTTGTATTCTAGTGGTTGTCTAGGAATTAAAATACACTTGCACAGCTCATCATAGTCCACAAATATCAATATTTACCAATTAAATTAGAATATAGGTAACTTACCACCATTTTATCCCCTTTACACATCTCTCTTCTTGATACGGTTTTTAAAAAAATATTTCCTGTATATCAATAAATAGGGAAACAGAGAAAGATTCTCATCATTAATTTTGCTTTTAAATCCAAATACAATTTGAAAAGCTCAAGAAACAATACTGTGTCATATTTGGGCATATGCGAACTCTTTCCTTGGCTCTTCTTCATTTCTAATGTCCTACATTTTCTTTCATTCTAACTTTTCTTTCTGAAGAATTGCTTTTCATTCTTCCTGAGTCATTCTCCTGATTTAAAAAAAATACTTTACCTTTGCTTTATCTGAAATGCTTTTATTTCATCCTTATTGCTGAAGGATATTTCCCTAGTTACAGAATTCTGGGTTGACAGTACTTTGTTTTTAGCATTTGAAAACAATATGCCACTTCTTTCAGGCTTCTATACTTTCTGAAGCGTGATTTGTTCTTCCCTTACAGAGATGTATCTTGTTTTGCTCCCAGTTTGTCTTTAACTTTGAGAAATTTGAATTTGTTATGTCAGGCTGTGAATTTCTTTGGGTTTGTCCTATTTGGGTTATTCTGAGCTCCTTAAATTTGTAGGTATTATAACAAATTTGGTAAGTTTCAGCCTTTGTTCCATTAAAACTCTTTTCACCCCACATTCTTTTTTCCTCTTTTTCTGTGACTTCAAAGGCATGAATATTATATCTTTTTGTATCATCCCACAGGCAACTGATCCTTATATGATTTTAATCTATTATTCCCTGTTAATTCCTATTGATCCAATTTTCAGTTCATTAATTTTTATGTCATCTGCATTCTGTTATCGATTTCATTAAATGAGATTTTATTTATAGTCTATTTTCTCTCTTTTAAATCTTCTGTGTCTTTGCTGATATTTTCTATAGTTTCATTTGTTTCAAGAGTGTTCATAGTTGCCTGTAGGAACACTTCTTTGGACAATTGCTTTAAAATTTTCACTTCACAACTTCAATCTATCTGTCATTTGGATATTGTCATTTTTGTACTGCATTTTTTATCAGAATTGAGGATTTCCTAATTTTTGGTATGATACATAATTTTGGATGGTTTCCTGTCTGGTTTTGGTGCTATATTTTACAACTCTGGTTTCTAATTAATTTTCTATTTTAGCAGGTAGTCAGTTTATTTAGATTAAATTTCTCACTCACTTTTGTGGGCTGCTTATCAGATGCCAATTTAGTTTTAAAAGCTTCTTTTGTGCTATTATGGTCTGTCATGTCATTTGTTTCCCAGGTGAGAAGTCTCCCTCTATGTACCACTTCTTTGCTGCATGGGTAGAGGATGGGAGTAAGAGTTCCTCCTATAACCTCTACCAGGACAGGTGCCTCCTCTTTATTGCAGGAGGAGGGTGGAGATCATAGTTCTGTCCAGTGACTTCACTGGGACGAGTAGCTGCTTTGTTTATTTCAGAATGGACATGGAAGCCAGAGTTGAACCCTTGAGTCTTGAATGGAAGGGTATCACCTTGTCATGGCAGTGGAGCCATCTACACAATCTTGATCATTCAGCTCTTTGCTAAAATCTCTGTCCATTGGCTACTTGTTTCTGGATCTTTTCTAATTGTGAGCCATGTAATTAATTTTTAAAAATTTGTATTATCATTACAGCATGATCACAGAAAGAAGAGGATATAAATGTATGTGACCATTTGGTTATCTTGACCTGGAATTCAAGTGTGGAAAAAAATTAAAATATGAATGTGACTATATTCTATATATTTTTGTAACCCATATTTACAATTATTTTTATTTTTATTTTAGCAATTTATATATAAAACAAAGGAGAAATACCTCTTCATAAGCATGCTAAATAATTAAACATTTTGATATTCTTACAACAATGTAGTGCTAGCACAGTAAACATTTTTTGGGGGTGTACTGGGGATTGAACCCAGGGGCATTCTACCTCTGAGCTACATCCCCAGCCCTATTTTTGATTCTTTATTTTGAAATAGGGTCTCACTAAGTTGTGGAGGGCCTCACTAAGTAGCTGAGGCTGTCCATGAACCCAGATCCTCCTGTCTCAGCCTCCCAAGTACTAGGATTACAAGCGTGTGCCATCATGCCCGGCTTCAGTAAACATTTTTTAAACAGTCTAATAAGTCATTTACATACAGTAATAAAGTCCAATATGCTATTTTCAAACATCAATACAAAATACCAAATGAAAAATTAACTGGGGAAAATAAACTGTTCCTTAAATCTTCAGTTTGAATGTCACTTTCATACTTTGAAATGTCATTTTTCTCTGTCTGGTCTTAGAGCACTTCAGTGTGTTTATGTTGTTTGTGTGCATGCCTTTCCCCCCTAGACTACAAATAATTGATGGTAATAGATCACAAATTATGCATATTTGGGGGTTCATAATGCTGGACAACACTGGAAAGAATATGTGTTAATAAAGAAATCAATTCATAATAAAACTTACCATGTAAAACTAAAGTTAAAAAAAGCTCTTCAAGTTCAAAATCATTAATGTTATCATCTGTTTCATGCCTTTAATTTTAAAGTAATATGCATACAGGTAATGAGTCGTGATTTTATTAAATAGGATATTTGCTTCATGTTAAAATTTGATTTTTACTTTTTAATTAATTTTTATTGGTGCATTATTAGCTATACATTGCAGTGCTATTCAGTGATATGTTCATACATGCTCATAATATCTGTTGGTGTGTTCCTTCTGCATCCCACCCCCAGCACCTCCTTCCTTCTTGTAACATTTGTAGTGATACATTCAAACAGACATGACATTATTTGGATTGTCTCCTTCCTCAAGTTTTCTTTTACCCCTTTCCTCCTCCCTCCCTCAATTCCCTTCCACTATTCTAATAATCTCTTCCCTCATTTTTATGAAGTCCCTTTTCTTTCCTGTTTCTCTCTAGCTTCCACATAAGAGTGAAAACCTATAACCCTTGGTTTTTTCAACTGGCTGATCTCACTTATCATGATGTTCTCTAGTCCATTCATTTTCTTGCAAATGACATCATTTTATTCTTCCTTATGGCTGAGTAAAACTCCATCTCATATATATATATATGTGTGTGTGTGTGTGTGTGTGTGTGTGTGTGTGTATTTGTACTTCTTTTTCTTTATCCACTTACCACTTATCTGTTGACAGATACCTAGACTGGTTCCCTAACTTCGCTATTGTGAATACAATCTTACAATCTCTATAGTATTCTAATTTTAATTATTTTAGAAAGATATCAAGGAGTGGTATAGCTGGGTCATTTTTTTTTAAATTAAGAGTAAGCATAACATGGGAATTGGAAGTAGAATGTCAGCAAACACACATCAGGATAAGCAGCAGTTATTAAAGTTATATTTGAATAATTTATGATTACCTGAAGTTAATTTTCCTCAAACTTATCCAGAGTGGCATCATATTTTGGTTCTCTTTGAGGCATTTTAATTTATCGTAGTATGTGCTCATAAACCTTCATATAAAGGACAATATTGATATAGGTATTGTTGTGCTGTAATTCTATGAAATAAAATATAATCTAAAATGCTCCCCAGCTGGGCATGGTGGCATACGCTTGTAATCCCAGCATTTGGGAGGCTGAGACCAGAGGATCTGGGTATGCGGCCAGCCTCAGCTACCTAGTGAGGTCCTCCTAAACTTAGTGAGACCCTGTTTCAAAATAAAGAATAAAAAATAGGGCTGGTGGTATAGCTTGGAGGTAGGATGCCCCTGGGTTCAATCCCCAGTACTGCAAAAAAAATGCTCCCCAGAAGTAGATACTGAAAACCACTATCTCAAGCTTCAAATGTTAAGATACTAACATAAATTTATAAAATAGTAAATATCAATGTCAGCAGTGTGTATGAGAAAATACTATAAATCTTTGATCTTATTACATTCGGTTCTTTTATTTTTAGGGTTGCTGGAGAAAGATAACCGTTGATGACTTTCTGCCTTTTGATGAAGATAACAATCTATTGCTTCCAGTTACAACCTGTGAATTTGAACTCTGGCCCATGCTGTTGTCTAAAGCTATCATTAAACTGGCAAATGTTGAGTATGTAGCAAAAAAATATCACTCATTTGTATAAAACCAAAAAAGCAAACAACAGTAATTGTGAATCTAGTTGAGTAACCCCATTTTAAGAAAATAGATTAAAAGATAGTTTTCCTTCCAAACAATGTGAAGTTCTTAGTCTTAACGCTAATGTTCCAAAGCCATTGAGTTGAAGTATTGGCTTAGCCAACTATAGGACAAAATTCCCTCAAGAAAAAGTACTTTAATTCTCATTTTTTATGCATCAAAAGGGAATCTTGAGAAAATAATATTTCAGTTTAATGGAAAAGGAAATTGTTCTATAGGGGAAGATATCGATTCATGTAAATACTGAATAATATATACTTGGATTCAATTAAAGTGTTAGGCTCTATAAATGCAGTGATTTAACAAAATTTGGAAAACCTTAGCAGTGTGTAGTGGTGCATGCCTATAGTCCCATTACTTGGGAGGCTGAGATAGGAAGATTGCAGGTTCAAGGACAGCCTCAGCAACTTAGTGAGGCTCTCAACAACATAGTGTGATCCTATTTCAAAATAAAAAATAAATAGGGCTGGAGGTGTAGATCAGAGGTAGAAGATCCCTGAGTTCAACAGCTAGCACCACAAAAACAAAAACAAAACAAAAAACCTTGAACTTTTCAGAATGATGTCAATGAACTTTGCATGATTTTGACAGCATTAGTCTTGATACATTCATGATGGCAGCTATTCAAGTTTGCTTGCAAAATATGCTTGTGTCTTATATTCCTGAATGACTTGTGCACCCAATGTATTATGAGACATGTCTGTTATGTTCTAGACACAATGCAAACAAACAAATCAAAACAAAACACCAAAAACCTTTAGATGCTTGAATTGGAAACGCATGGCCACTTTTCTTCATTGCTCAACAGGAGAATTCTCAGATGCACTGCACAAGCCTGCATTGCACACCCCCTGCAGGCAGCATAGCTACCCAGAGTACACCCGCATGCTTGAGCAGAACCTGTCAGCCACTGGCACCAAGCTCTGTCCCCTCCCTTCCTAATAAACATGGCACTGTCAGTCAGAAGCCAGGTCTGCTGTGTGTGGATGTGCTTTGGCTCAGCTTCCTGTTTGTCTCCCAAGGCTACAAAACAGAAACAGCATTCTACTGTCACCCTCTTCATCTCTCTTTTCTCTTACTAGCCCTCAATTTGCTATTGAGAATTTGTTTTACCCAACTTATCTCCTTAATTTCAATGGCGTTTTAAGGTAGCTGAATACTACTGAGTAGCCACAATGGTGACAACTGTGTTTGTTTATTTGGAACTAGTAATGGTGATGTTCCTAATTTTCCTAATTCTCAGATCTAACTTAAAGTTCTGAGAATTAGAGACCTGAGGCAAGCAAGCAGTAATTAAGTGACCTGGATAACCAGAGCAGCATTTTGTCTTTCTTAAAGTTATAGTTCAGTAGATTTTAATAGCAATGTGAGTAATAGAGTTATTACTGTTTAAAGAAAATAAACAAATCCAGCCTGAAAATAATGGACCAAGCTCAGCAGAATACATTTCTTAGGATTTTGAACTGAAACATTTACTATACACAATACAATTTGTATTTTTCTATAACTCCTTCTCAGTATTTATGTATATAGTGATTATTTTTATATGAGGTCCAGATATACATATATATATATACATATATAGGTATATATATATATATATATATATATATATATATATATATATATATAATTTATTTTGTAGTACTGGGAATTCAACCAAAGAATATTCTATCTGTGAGATAGACTCAAGCCCTATTTTATTTTTTATTTTGAAACAGGGTCTCACTAAGTTGCTGAAGGTCTCACTAAGTTGCTGAGATTGGCCTCAAACCTGTGATCCTCCTGTCTCAGCCTCCCAAGTACTGTCATGGGCCACCACACCCAGTTTAGCTTTTTATATTTAAAAAATAATGCACTGTAGTTTTAAATATCAATGTGGGCTATGAAAAAACCAAAGAGCATTATTTCTATAAGGTTTTCAAAGTCACTTCATAAATGATATTATCTAAAGAGTTCAGACTGGATTATGAACTTTATCAACTGGCATGTTAGATTTAAGATATATTAGACCCATAGATATTCATAATGCATAAATAATAAATCAATGTAAATTTTTAAGTAATACTATATGTACTAAGATAGTATAATTTCCTTCTGAAGAAAAAGACACCTATGTTGCTCAGTACTGCCAACACCACCATTCATATCTGGTGGACTCCAGCCCTGACTCTTGGGTGGAAGGGAAGTATGGCATTTTGGTGTGTTAATGTAAACAGACACATCACCCAAGAAAATATAAATAAATAAGAGAACCAAATGATAACAGAGCTATGTGATGTTATTCTGGCTGGTTCACTCTTTTGTATAGGATGGATCAGACGTTTCTGGATATGGATTTTATTAGGGATTTCTCATGCCCATTGTGACCTGCCATGGATGAGACTGACTTAGTAAACAATCTCATAGGCATCTTAAAACAATTAATTAGATTTAAATGGTGAAGGACACAGTGAAGGACAGTGCTCTATTTTCAAAAGAACAACATGATCTCATATAGAAAAATGGCTTATATGCTATCTTTTATTTATTTATTTATTTATTTTGCGGTACTGGGGATTGAACTCAGGGGCATTCTACCTCCGAGCTACACCCCCAGCCCTATTTTTTATTCTTTATTTTAAAACAGGGTCTCACTAAGTTGTGGAGGGCCTCACTAGGTAGCTGAGGCTGGCTGCAAATCCGGATCCTCAGGTCTCAGCCTCCCAAATGCTGGGATTACAAGCGTGCGCCACCACACCTGGCTTTACACTATTTGTATTTTATAACACATGAATATGTTTTATGCATATGGCATTAATTTTAGCCTTTTTAAACTAAAGCTTATATGGATGCTTTTTAAATGTATTTTAAATTATCTCATTGGACATAAGGTTTTCACAAATCATCTAGCTGTTGAGATATGAAAATATGAGTATTTTCTCGCACTATAATTCATAACCAGTATGATCTTCTGCATTGATTATGATGCTGCTATTTATTAGTGATTGCTAGTCCTTATACATTGCACTGTATTGCCAAATTTTGGTCACTATAGCATTGTCTGTTTTCTGTTCCAGCATCCACATGGCACAGAGAAGAGAGCTGGGAGAGTTCACGGTTATTCATGCGCTCACAGGGTGGCTACCTGAAGTCATTTCTCTTCAGTAGGTTTTACCATTAAGTTGATCACATCTGTGTTTCTTTCTTTCCAAGATTTCTTTAAGGTGTTCTTAATAGAGAATAAAATTTCAAGAAAGGTAATGTTTTATAGTGTTTGGGGAAGTAGTGTTTTATAGTATCATATAAAATTCCTTGGAAATTTCAGAGTAAATTCTGCTTTCTTATGTAGAAAAAAATAACCTACCTGGGTTCTTATTTTAAACTGTGTGTGTGTGTGTGTGTGTGTGTGTGTGTGTGTGCGTGTGTGTATCTAGAGGTTGAACCTAAGGGCATTCTACCTCTGAGGTACACCCCAGCCTTTTTGTATGTTTTGGCTTTTTTTTTCTTTTTCTTTTTCTTTTTTTAACAGAATCTCCCTGGGTTGCTGAGGCTGGTCTTGAACTTGTAATCCTCCTGTCTCAGCCTGTCAAGTACTGGGATTATAGGCATGCACCACCATTCCCAGCTGAAACTAACCCTCGTAACAAAAAGAGAGAGCGAGAAAAAAAAAAAAAAACAGATTAATCGGAAAAGAAAAATATATACATGGGATATATGTATAGTTCACATATACATGGGAGACAGAAGGAATGAGTATTTCTCAAATAGGTGACTTTAAACTTCAGCTCACATGGCATCTTTAATAAAGCACAGTCAATTATTAGAAAAGTGTTAAAACAAAGGAAAAATACTTTGAGTCTCTGAGTGTGGAAACTTGGGGGAAGGCAAATAAGTGTCGGAGACAAGCTATTAGTAAAGCTTGTTAATAGAGATCCCTCCGGTATCATCTTCAGGTCCATAAAGTCCACGGTTATCCTCTGCCACTGATTGTTTTTGTTCCTGGTAGACAAGGGACTAAGGGAGGCAGAGCAGCTATTTTTTTTTGAAATTCTGAATACTACTTTTAGGAAAACAGAGGGAAGACAGAGAGCTTCCCTGTATCTGCCTCCTCTCAAATGTCTTTGGGTTAGTAATCTTTCATATTTTGGGGCAGTATATATTTAATCCTTAAATATTTGCTATTCAGATACTAAAACAGTGGTAATTGTTTATCACTATAACATGTTTATAGATTTCCCTTTATACCTATCTGCCTATTATGCTTACTTTATACTTACTATTTAAAAAGTATGCTTTACAAAGTATTCTTTATACTTACTATTATACTTACTTCAATACAGAAATATAAAAGTAGTCATTATTCCTTTTAAGTAGTCATATGTATTGGAAGGAATTAATTCTAATAAAATATCCTTTGTGCATCAGGTATTTTAATGTTATTTTTATTACTGACAGCATTACCTAGTATAATCATCCATATGACCTCATCAACTAGAAATAAATAATTTCAGATGAGGAAATTGAAGCTCAGAGAGGTGGAATTCCTCCAAGCTGCACCCATTGAAGTCTTACTGGTTAAAACACACAGTATTTCTTTCATATGATTCTAGACATATAGAGATTGCTTGTATGTTTCCTAAATAGTTCTTGGTAGGTAAAACAAAGCAGCACCATTTAATGTAGTGCTAACTTGTGACTTCAAATTTGTTTTTTATTTAATACAAAAAAGGTTATAGCCACTCATGTTGATGATACAGAAACCAGTCATGTAAAGTACATAGAATGAAATTATGGCAGTAGATCTGAGTACATCATCAATTCAGTTCCTGATTTTCATGAGATGATCAGTCCACAGCAAAACCACCAGCTTGCATTCTCTCTGGTCCTCTTCCACGGTAGGAGGCAATATCTCAGCTGAGGTGAGAGGAGGTGAAGATAGGCCCCCATAACCTGGATTCTGCCTTTAGTCCATCTTTTCTGCAGGATAAATCAGCTGTTGGCTTGGTTCAAATAAAAATATTTTCAGGAAAGAAACTGAAGGGTAGACACCCTCCTCAGTGAATGACTCTTTCCTGAAGAGTAATCTTGCTTATCTTGTGTTTTATCTTAGGGAAGGGCAAAGAGCATTCTTTCAGGATTCTTAATGAAAACACTTTTTATGATATGTAAGAGACTTGTTGACATAATGTGGTCAATGTTAGTGAGAAGGAATGGAGATTTAAAAACTTTGGGCCTTTCTAAAGTTTTAACTTTAGTGTTGATGAAATGCTTACAGTTTTGCTTTAATTTTCCCTGGAGAGTAGACAGTATGGATACCAGAGAATAAGATAATCATAAATATATCCAAGGATAGTAGAGAAACAGAAAAACAGAGTAACTCACAACTACAAAATTAGCAATTTAAAAATTGTGAACCAGGCATGGTGGTGCACGCTTGTAATCCCAGCATTCGGGAGGCTGAGACTGGAGGATCCGTGTTCGTGGCCAGCCTCAGCTACCTAGTGAGGCACTCTGCAACTTAGTGAGACCCGGTTTCAAAATAAAGAATAAAAAATAGGCCTGGGAGTGTAGCTCGGAGGTAGAGCACCCCTGAGTTCAATCCCCAGTACCGCAAAAAAAAAAAAAAAAAAAAAAAAAATTGTGTATTTTCTCTTGCTGGAGTCACATGGTAAAATCGTACATGACTATTGAAATGCACTCACATATTTTCATGAATTATAATTGCTTTTTAAGCATCTATGAATATTACATAAAGGAAAAAGCTTGAACTTTGGAGTTAGAACTATACAACTGGGCTTAAATTCTTACACTTCCAATTTCAAGCTATGTGACTCCTATGAGTCATGGAACCCCTCTGAGTCCTGGTTTTCTCATCTGTAAGATGAGAGGTAGCATGATCTGTCCTGTCTGGTTGTTCTCAAGAAGTTAAATAAAAAGTAGACAGAAGCCAGATGTGGTGGCCCACACTTGTAATCCCACTACTTGGGAGGCTGAGACTGGAGGATCCAGATTTGCAGCCAGCCTCAGCTACTTAGTGAGGGCCTCCGCAACTGAGTGAGACCCTGTTTCAAACTAAAGAATAAAAACTGGAGCTAGGGGTGTAGCAGACAGAAAAAGTGGTTAGTATATAAAGGAGATATGACTAATCAAAATGTCTTTCTCATCTCTAATAACTTTCACTAGATTATATGATATTATCCAGAAAAAATGTTTGATAGCTAATAATCAACCCTTGAGAACGGAGAAAAGTTTAAATAAGTGATGCTCACCAAGACAAGTTTGTTAGTTTTCTTCTAAATACAACTAGAAAGAAAAAGATACAAACTTTGATCTGTTGTGTCCTCATTTGTTGAATTTTTCATATGAATATTCTGCCCCAACATACAAGTAATCCTAAATTACATTTATAATATAAAATTAACTCAGTTCATGTGTATATACATATGTGTTCCTAAAGGAAGAAATGGTGACTTGAAATAGTACATACATAATTGTCAAGAAATGCTTAAATTGAAAAATGGGAGCAATCACACACAGGTGCAGGGTCGGGGGGTGGGGGTGGGAGGTCAGGTAAGGTTTGCAGACAAGGTTCTGACCTGATCTGAGCCTTCAACAGAAGCTGAGTCTGGTTTGATGGAAAGGAGGACACAGGATGGAAGGCAGGAGAATAATGTGAACAAAAGTCCATGGCATGATCCGAAGTAGGACACTTCTATTGCTAAGAAGAATTAGAGCATGTAGAAAAGTTGGCCAGTCTTATGCATTATTTTATGGAGGTCAAGGAAAATTAGGGTGCTAATATTTCAAACTTATGTTGATCACACATTTGAGCTTTGGTTTTTTTTCATGTGGAAATCAGTTAGGGTAAAAATATGTTCTGTAACAATTCCAACAGAGGATTCTTTCTCTTCTACCGTCCTATGTGAATACCAAAGGGAAGTCCTGCTATGTTTACAATTCCTGACCTCGCCTCTTATTGTTTTCCTACCAATGGTAATATTTAATCTTTGAAAATAAAAAAGAAATATCTTCTAATTCACCAGATAATGACAGAAGCACAGTCAATGACGTGTCAGAGTGCATGTTAGAAATCTGACAATTTTTATTTTTATAATGTATTGGTGCATTGCAATTTTCTGTAATAGTAAGGTTCCATGGATTTAAAACATACATGCACAGCTTTTTGTGCATGTCCCCTCACATCCCATTCTGCTCCTCCCTCCCCACAGGAGTCAGTAAGATTGGTAAGAATACATTCACATATTACCATAGTATTATTTGAACTGTTTCCTTCCCCAGCTCTCTCTTCCCCTTTCTCTCATCCCTAGTCCCCTTTAACTACTCTACCAAACTATCTTTGAATTACTTAAAGTCCTTTCTGTTTTGCTTCCGCAAATGAGAAAAAAAGCACACTTGACTCCCCAAAAGTGACTAATATCAGCAAAATAGTCTCTAGTTCCTTCTATTTTCGTGCAAATGACATAATTTTGTTCTTCTTTGTGGCTGAGTAAAATTCCATTGTGTGTATGTTTTTCTTATCTATTCATCTGTTGATGGATACAATTGGATTGGTTCCATAGTTGGGCTATTATGAATTGTGCTGCTATAAACATGGGTGTGCATATATCACTATAGTATTCTGACATTAGTTTCTTAAGAAAGATACCAAGGAATGGTGTAGCTGGGGCATATGTTGGTTCCATTCCTACTTTTTTTAGGAGACTTTAAACTGATTTTCATAATGGTTGTATAATTTACAATTCGTCCAATAGTGTATGAGTTCCTTTTCCCCTACATTATGCCATCATTTGTTATTTTTTTTATTCTTGATGATTATCATTCTAACTAGAGTTAAGTGGATCAAAGACCTAGAAATTAGGCCAAAAACTATACAATTAATAGAAGAAACCATAAGCCCAACTCTCCAACATATAGGAACTGGCAGAGACTTTCTCAATAAGACCCCCAAAACTCAGGAAATAAAACCAAGAATCAATAAATGGGATTGCATCAAATTAAAAAGCTTCTGTGCAGAAAAATAAGAACTCAAGAGTCTGAAGAGAGAGCCTACAGGATGGGAGAAAATCTTTACCAGTTACTGCTCCAATAAATGATTAATACCTATAACTTATAATTAACTAAAAAAACAACACTAAAAACACAAATAACCTGATCAAAAAATGGGCAGTAGAAATGAATAGACACTTCTCAGAATTAGAAATACAGTTGACCAATAAATATATGAAAAAATGTTCAACATTGCTAGCAATAAGGGAAATGCAAATCAAACTACACTGAGATTCTACTTAAATCACATGATTTCAAGTAGAGGGATGATTCATCTGTCACCATGTTTCTGTGATATATG
>PVLC010034061.1:0-17120 GCA_004027655.1 Graphiurus murinus | reverse complement strand
GGTACTAGGGATTGAACTCAGGGGCGTTCTACCTCCGAGCTACACCCCCAGCCCTATTTTTTATTCTTTATTTTGAAACCGGGTCTCACTAAGTTGCGGAGGGCCTCACTAGGTAGCTGAGGCTGGCCTCGAACCCGGATCCTCCGGTCTCAGCCTCCCGAATGCTGGGATTACAAGCGTGCGCCACCACGCCCGGCTTACAAATATTTATTTTATTTATGTATGTATGTAATGCTTGGGATTGAACCCAGGGGCATTCTAACTCTGAGATATACCTGCAGCCCTATTTTATTTTTTATTTTGAAGCAGGGTCTCACTAAGTAGCTGAGGCTGACTTCGAACCTACAATCCTACAGGCATGCACCACCATGTCCGACATGACTTTAAACAACACAAATGTATAGTTCCAGAAGCCAGAAGTCTGAAATAGAAAGAATGCAAGGCTGCATTCCTTCTGAAAGCTCCAGGGGAAAATTTTGCTTCCTTTCTTTTTCCAGCTTCGAGAGGCCACCACTCTCCTTGACTCCTGGTTCCCTTCTGGACATCTCTCCAAACTACCCCAATCATTTCACCTCCTCTAATTCTTTTTTTTTTTTTTTTTTTTTGCGGTACTGGGGATTGAACTCAGGGGCATTCTACCTCTGAGCTACACCCCCAGCCCTATTTTTTATTCTTTATTTTGAAACCGAGTCTCACTAAGTTGCGAAGTGCCTCACTAGGTAGCTGAGGCTGGCCACGAATCCGGATCCTCCGGTCTTGGCCTCCCGAATGCTGGGATTACAAGTGTGTGCCACCACGCCCAGCTAAACCTCCTCTAATTCTGAGCCTCCTGTTTCCATCTCTAACTTGTAAGGATACCTGTAATTACATTGGATTCACTCAAATAATCCAGAATAATTTTTTTCCACCTCAAGATCCTTAATCACATTTGAAAAGTTCCTTTTGCTGTGCAAGATAACATTCTCACCATTTCTGGGTTTTGTGACATGAACATCTTTGAGGGGCCATTTTTTGGGGGGGTGGGTGGGTACTAGAGATGGAATCCAGGGGCATTCTACCTCTGAGCTACACCCCCAGCCCTATTTTTAATTCTTTATTTTGAAACAGGGTCTCACTAAGTTGTAGAGGGCCTCACTAAGTAGCTGAGGCTGGCCACGAACCTGTGATTCTCCTGTCTCAGCCTCCCAAGTACTGGCATTACAAGTGTGCGTCACCACGCCTGGCTGAGGGGCCATTATTCTTGGTGTCCGGGTGCTGAATGGGTTTTGCCTCCCAAGAGCTAAATCTGCCAGGATGTCAGGAATTATTTCTTTTTTTTTTTCTTCAGTACTAGGAATTGAACCCAGGGACATTCTACCTCTGAGCTACACCCCCAGCCCTATTTTTTATTCTTTATTTTGAAACAGGGTCTCACTAAGTTGCTGTCTCAGCTTCCCAAATACTGGGATTACAAGCGTGTGCCACGATGCCCAGCTGAATTATTTACTTTAATCTGGGACCCTGACTCTCCCACCAGGCCACATTGCCATGTGAGCTGGTCAGTCTAGACCTCCCCAGGCAGAGGCCCTGGCATTTCCCATGGCCAAGCAGACATCATGATTGGTAAGACACAATTCATTGCTGCAGGATCCTGGGCCCTGAAGATGTGACTGCTGAGAGATATCTCTGGTACCTTGCTTGGGCAGATCTCAGTGGAGAGAGGGAGACCTGATAAGAAACAGAAGAGAAGAGACGGCAACAGGCCCTGCCCAAGTGCTGTTTCAGTGGAGTTTCTGAAAAGCTAGTGCTTTTTTTTGGTGCTGGGACTTGAACCCAGAAACATTCTACTTCCAAGCTACACCCCCAGCCCTTTTCTGTTTTGTTTTTGTTTTTTTAGTTTGAAACAGGATCTTGCTAAATTGTTAAGGCTGGCCTCAAATCTGTGATCCTCCGTCTCAGTCTCCAAATTAATGGGATTACAGGTGTGTGTCACCATGTTTGGCTGGCAGTTAGCACTTGTCGTTGGGAAAAGATAGGAGGTGAATAATAGGATGAGATGCAATGCACTTTTGTGTATGTGTGTGTGTGTGGTACTGAGGATTGAACCCGGGGGCATTTAACCTCTAAGCTATACCCCCAGCTTTATTTTTAATATTTTATTTTATTTATTTATTCATTTTTTTTTTTTTTTTTTTTGGTACTGGGGATTGAACTCAGGGGCATTCTACCTCCGAGCTACATCCCGAGTTCTATTTTTTTATTCTTTATTGTGAAACAGGGTTTCACTAAGTTGCAGAGAGCCTCACCAAGTAACTGAGGCTGGCCACAAACCTGGATCCTTTGGTCTCAGCCTCCCAAGTACTGAGATTATAAGCTTGTGTCACCATGCCCTGCTTATATTTTATTTTGAAACAGGGTTTCACTAGGTTGATGAGAGTCTCACTACTTGCTGACCTTGAACCTTCAATCCTCCTGTCTCAGCCTCCCAAGCACTGTGATTACAAGTGTGCACCACCATGCCCAGCACAATGACACTCTTCTATATTATTGCATCCCCTGAAGGGTCTATGTCAAAGCACTCTGGCTATGGTTGGATCTGAAATGTTCAGAGGTGGGGTTTGGGATGTTATTAAAGCATCATGATATAACTTCATGAATGGATTGATCCACTTACGGACTTATAAATTAATGAGCTATTGGAAGGTGATAGAAACTTTGGGAGGTGGGGCCTAGTTGAAAGGAAAGGTCACTGGGGTGTGCCCTTCAATGGTATATGTGATATATATACACCATATATACCATATATATATCACATATACCACATATATATATATATATATATATGAAACATCACAACCTATCTAGTTGGTCATTCAATTTCTCTTCCTTTTTTGTTCAGGCTGTGTCTTTGGTAGCTGAAAGCAAAGCCCAGGATCTTGTGGTAGGGACTTGTCCTCATGATTTGGAGTACATTAGATTCCATGGGAGGAGCGCACACCTCTGCCCATTGATGTTGAGCTTGGCCAGGAGACTTGCTTTGGCCAACAGGATGTTAGTAAATGTGATGCAAACAGAGGTTTGAAATATGTTTGTGGGAGCTGGGCGTGGTGGCACACACTTGTAATCCCAGTACTTGGGAGATAGGAGGATTACAGGTTCAAGGACAACCTCAGCAAGTAGTGAGACTCTCATCCACCTAGTAAGATCCTGTTTCCAAATAAGAAATAAAATCGGACTAGGGGTATAGCTCAAAAGTAGAACGCCCCCCCACAAACACATAAATAAATAAATAAATAAATAAATAAATAAATAAATAAATAAATAAATAAATAAAGCCGGGCGTGGTGGCGCACGCTTGTAATCCCAGCATTTGGGAGGCTGAGACCGGAGGATCCGGGTTCGCGGCCAGCCTCAGCTACCTAGTGAGGCACTCCGCAACTTAGTGAGACTCGGTTTCAAAATAAAGAATAAAAAATAGGTTTGGGGGTGAAGCTCGGAGGTAGAGTGCCCCTGAGTTCAACCCCCAGTACCGCAAAAAAATAATAATAAATAAATAAATAAATAAATAAATAAATAAATAAAATAAAGGGCTGGGGGTGTAGACCAGAGGTAGAATGCCCTTGAGTTGCATCTCCAGTACCACAATAAATTAAATACATACATAAATAAATAAATAGATAAATAAATAAAATAAAATAAAAAGGACTGGAAGTTAAGTTCAGAGGTTAAAAAAAAAAATGGCATAGGCTCTTTGCCCCTTATTTCTTCATTCCTTCTCCTACCTTGCTGCCTAGAATGTACATGTGAAGGCTGGAGCTCCAGCTGCCACTTTAGACCTTGAGGAAGATTAATAAACTCTAGGAAGATAAAGCTGGAGAGAGCCTAGATCTTAAGGACACTTTAGGACACAGCCAACACGTCTGCCTGGACTGCTGTCCTCCAGATTTTCACTGCAGAGGATGTGGCATGTACTGTCAATGCTCATATTCCTTGAGTTGGTGGGACTTTCTGCTACCATTTTCTGTATCACTGTGCCTAAGGGCTTTTTCCCCCCCTAAAACTGCAGGAAGCCTCAGCTGCCTTGTTCCCAGAAAGGTGAAAGTGCCAAGGTGCCAAGGAATTAACACCCTGGAGAGAAGCCCTCAATAGGTGACTCCCAGCACTCCCAGCCCCCTTTCCCCAGGCAGGAGAACTTTGAGGTCTGTCTTACATCTTAACAGTTTCCTCATGAAATTGTACTATGTGTGTGTAAGTTGGCTTCGAACCTTCCATCCTCCTGTCTCCCAAACCTCCGTCATCCTTCCAGCCTCCCAAACGTTTGGAAACAGTCTGAGAAGATAGCACTGGTACTATATCCAGTTTACGGTGATGTACATGGACCAAATGAATTTGAAGTCTCTCCCAATTTTTTTTTTTTTTAAACTGGGGATTGAACCCAGGGGCATTCTACTCTTGAGTGTTTTATTTTTTATGTTTTTTGGGGGGAGGGGTACTGGAGCTACAACCTCAGCCCTATGTTGATGAGAGTCTCACTACTTGCTGAAGCTGTCCTCCAACCTGCGATCCTCCTGTCTCAGCCTCTCAAGTACTGGGATTACAAGTGTGCACCATCATGCCTGGCTCTTTTCTTTTTCTTTCTTCGTTTCCTTCCTTCCTTCCTTCCTTCCATCCTTCCATCCTTCCATCCTTCCTCCCTCCCTCCCTCACTGGGGACTGAACCCAGGTTCATTCTACCTCCGAGCTACATCTCCAGCCATATTTTTTTTTTTTTTTTATTTTGAAACAGGGTCTCACTAAATTGCAGAGGGCCTCACTAAGTAGCTGAAGCTAGCCACGAACCTGTGATCCTCTTGTCTCAGCCTCCCAAGTATTGGGATTACAAGTGTGTGCCACCATGCCCAGGTATTTTTTAGTTTAAAACAGGGTTTCATTAAGTTAGTGCATACTGGCCTCCAACCTGCGATCCTCCTGTCTCAGCCTCTCAAATACTGGGATTACAGGCTTGCACCGCCGGCCCTGCTGAGATCTCTCCCAATCTTACATCCAGTCAAGTATGGTGAAGCTCTCAAAGATATCTCCCTTCCTTAAAAGTGCTGCTTTTCATTAATTTATTTAATTAATAGTGTATTTTCTGGGACACCTACCATATGCCTAAAGGAGTGTACATAATCATATAATGACAATTATCTGTTGGACGCAAACTGTGTAATGTTATGTGCTTGAATCCTCATCATGAGCCTACGAGGAAGGCAATTCAATAATCACTCTCTGTTTTATCGATGTTAATGAAGCACAGCAAGCTAAAAAGAGGACCTTACCTTCATAGGGCGTATAGTCTATTACAGAGAATACGAGTTAGTCAAATAAATAATTAAGCACATAATTACAAAATATTCTCAGAGTGCTGTGGGAGCCCAGGTGCCAACCTCCCCCTTATCAAGGCCTCAGGTAACCCTGGCAACGAGTCTTCCTGCCAATAGTAAAGATGGCGCCAGGAGAGGCAAGCGTGTTTTCACACACCCCCATTACCCACAATGCAGCGGTAGTAGGGGAGGCGCTGTCTCTGCCAGGAGCTAATATGGCGCCAATAGTTACGCCGTCCTCTCTTTTCACCTAATCGGCGACCTGACTGTCCAGACCAGGCTATCGAGCAGGAGTTAAGTCTCCTTTGCCTTCGCTGACCGCAACTACAGGAGCTATTGAAGCTGGGAGACTATTTCGCGGAGTTAAAGTCCGTAACCAGGAAAGCACCACTTCCGCTGACATCATCACGGCGACACGTGGATCCAAGATGGCGGCGGCGATGGTGAGTGAAGGAGACTCCGGCAGCCGAAGCTGGAGCAGGGCCCTCTTGGGTATCCCAGGACCTTCTGGAGCCCCATGACTGGTCCCAAGCCACCTCCAGAACCCTTGCTCAGGTTACCTCTAACTGGGCTCTCCTCCTTCAAAGACCCTCTCCCGGGCCTGGGCTCCGCACTCAGGCTTGTTAAGGCCGGGAGTTTTAGGGGAGACGCTGATTCGGAAGAAGACCTCGGCTACTGCCTCCGCCGGTGACCGTTTCTACTTTGGTCCCCGCCCCCTGTGACCCCATTTCCCAATTTTCACCTTCCAGCCCTGACCCCTCCGAAGAATCCCCAGTTATTTTCACCCTCGCTCCTCCCCATCACGTTCAGACCCTGCTCTCCCCGCCTTCCCACCTCTTAACCTATCCTTGGTTGCGCCTCTCACCAGCCTCAGCTATCTGCATCATGCACCCCCTCATGACTGCCGCTACCCCAGGGTATACTCTTCTTTACCCCATCCCCATCTTTGTTCCGGGACCTTTGCCTAGCCTTCCTGTCTTTTCAATCAACTCGTTGCCTCTCTCCTAGGGCGTGTATGTGTGTCACTGGGAACTGAACCCAGAGGCATTCCATCCCTGAGCTACACTCCCAGCCCGATTTTATTTCTTATTTGGAAATAGTCTCACAAAGTTGCCGAGGATGGCTTCAAACATCCTGTCTCAACCGTTTGCCACCACACCCGACTTCCTAGGGCCCTTTTATCCCACTGGTTTTCAAACTTTACTGTGCATAAGAATCTCAGGTTGGGGGTGGGGAGACAAACTAAAATTCAGCCTCCTGAGCCCCACTTCCAAAGAGTCTTAATTCCATAGGGCTGGGCAATGGCCAGAAATCTACACTTATAAACGCTCCAGTAATTATGGTGAAGGTGGTCCGTGAACTGCATTTTGTGTGTGTTGGGGGGAGGGGTTACTGGGAATTGAATTCTACCTCCGAGCTACACATTTAAAAACTGAACTCTACCTCCCAGCCCTTTTTATTTTTTTATTTGGGAACAGGTTCTCGCTAGGTTACTGAGAGTCTGGCTAGGTTGCTGAGGCTGTCCTTGAACCTGCGATCCTCCTGTCTCAGCCTCCCAAGTAGTGGGATTACAGATGTGCACCACCATGCCCGACTGTGAACTGTCATTTTGAAAAACACAGTTCTATCTAGCGCCCCCCCCCCCCCACACACACACACAATTCCCATTCCTCTACAGGGCCATACAGCTCCTTAGGGATAAGGCTCATTATGATGAAACGCCTTAGGATGAAGTTTCTGTGGATGAGGGTGGAGGTAAAAGAGCTGTGTTTCGGGGTTAGGTCAGAAATGCTGACTTCTAGTACATAACCCTGGAAGTAAATCTTGGAAGGACTGGCCTTTCTTCCAAAGTTCAGCTCACACTTCTTGCCCAGAGTCCAGAACAAAAATGGAAGTACTTAGTCCAGAGTGGTTTCCTGGGTCTTCCTGTCTCATTTCCTCAGCAGATAATTTTGTCCTGGGAGTGAATAATAGGGAAGACTCAGAAAAGGGAATGCAGCATTTGACTTTAGCAAAGGAAGCTCCTTGCTTTAATTCTGTGGTGTTGGTTTTCTCCAAACAGCAGTAGATTATTGACTGATAAACAGTTTTCCTCCTGTTAGCTGGTAACTTTTTTTTTGTTTATTGTGTATTTGTTGTTGGATGATGGATTTCTTATGTAGAACCTTAGAAGACAGGTAAAAGATTTCACACTGTGGCTAAGGGTGTAGCTTGCTGATAGAGTGCTTGCCTAGGATGTGCAAGACCTTGAGTTTGATCTCCAGTCTATAAAAAGAATTTTTTTTTTAATGGTTATCTGCTTTCCATATTCTCAGACCTCATTCTGAACCATGAGTGGGGAAAATCCCCAAAGTGGTATGTTGAAATCTCTTTTTTCCTTTACTGCATTCAGAACAAGGATGGTGTAACAGGAAGTCATACCTTCTCACCCTAGGGAAAAAATTTTAACAAAGTGGCATTTCACTGGGAAATTCCTGCCTTGTTTAGAGGTTTTTAAGAAGTTATAAGTTAGTACATATTTCTGGTACACATTTACTTAATTAGCAAATATCTGAGTGCCCACTCTGTGCCAGGAACTGGGATTGTAGTTGTGAATTTAAGGGTCAAGGTCCCTACCCTCATGGAGCTTTTCTAGTCTGAGCAGATAGACAGTGAACAAGTAAATGCATGAATTATTATTATTATTATTATTTTTGCGGTACTAGGGATTGAACTCAGGGGTGTTCTACCTCCGAGCTACACCCCCAGCCCTATTTTTTATTCTTTATTTTGAAACCAGGTCTCACTAAGTTGCGGAGTGCCTCACTAGGTAGCTGAGGCTGGCCACGAACCCGGATCCTCCGGTCTCAGCCTCCCGAATGCTGGGATTACAAGCATGCGCCGACATGCCCGGCTTGCATGAATTATTATATTCATGATATTGCTGAGTGCTGTGAAGACAGGTGATAGTGATAGTGACTGGGGATGACTAATGACCAACTACTTGGATTGAATGTTCAGAGAAGTCTTCTGAGAGAAAAAGATGAATTGAAACTTGATTGACAAGGAAGAACCAACTATGCAAGGAGTGTTCCAGGCAAAGGAAGTGGCAAGTGTGGTTTAGATAGAAGAGAGCTTAGCACGTTTGAAGAACACTTGGACAGTAGAAGGGCTGAAGCATGGTGAGAAGTGGGGGTAGGAGAGATGACACAAGGTTAAGTTGGAGATAGGCATGAGCAACGGTTTCTTGAAACATGCCTGTGTAATTGGGGTAGGTTTGTAGTCTGCACTGCTTTTTTTTTTTTTTTTTTTTTTGCTGTACTGGGGATTGAACCCAGGGACATTCTACCTCTGAGCTACACCCCCAGCCCTATTTTTTTATTCTTTAGTTTGAAACAGGGTTCAGTAAGTTGCAGAGAGCCTCACTAAGTAGCTGGTGCTGGCCTTGAACCCAGATCCTCCAGTCTCAGCCTCCCATGTGCACTGCATTTTGAAACAGGTTCTATTAGTCTGTTTTCACTTTCCTTCCCCTCCAGGGCAATACATGAAGGGAGCCAGCTTGTTTTAATGCTGCAGACAGGCTATGGAAATGAGCTTGCATTTTATCCTAAGCACAATAGAAAGCACAGTGATTTAGTGTGAACTGTACTACCTCAGAAAAGTGTACTGGGCTTCTATGTTGGAAACAGTTATCGAGTTCAAGAAGTGGAGTATGTGATGTATACAGTGCTCCACAGAGGCCAGGTTAAAGGGTGCATATGAGAAACTGCATGTTTCATGCAATAGTGAGAAGGCACAGAAGCAAGTTTTACAGGGATATTTGTGTAACAGGCAATGTGGAGTCACAGATAGATGTTTTGGTCTGTGTCAAGCACTTTATTACACAAAAGTTAGAATGATACCCACACCCTCGTACACATAGGCTATTTCACAACCATTGGGGGTGGGGAGTGGGGATCTAATTTGGGGTGTTTGAGTTCCTGAAGCAAGTCATACAACCAAAGAGGAACTGAATAGATTAGGTGGCCATGGGAATAGGCTGGGTTTTGGTTTGTTCTTTTGTTTTGAAAGTTAGGGTTGTAGGTACAAGTTTCAAGGGCTTTTCCCTCCATCTCTTAGCTTGGTGAATGGCCTTTCCGCCCCAAGGGTTGAGCTTCTACCTCCCAGGTCTGGGTAGCACAATGGATGTTTCCAGAACCTGCAGAGTAAACCTTTCCACCATAGGAGCCACTGTACACTGAAATGCTTTATTTTTTTTGCCTTCCTCCTGTTCTGGATTTAAACTACCCTGTAAAGTTATAGGATATGGAGTTGATCTGGCTGGGTTGAGTTGAGAAGCATGTTCATAACTCACCCTTTATGGATAACTGCCTAGGAATATTATTTTGTTAGAATTTGGAAAATTTTCATTGAAGTTTTTTGTTGTTGTTGTTGTTTTGTGGTTCTGGGCATGGAACCCAGGGGCATTCTACCTCTGAGCTATACCCTCAGCCCTATTTTTTATTCTTTATGTTTGAAACAGGGTCTCACTAAGTTGTGGAGTGCCTCACTAGATAGCTGAGGCTGGCGGTGAACCCAGGTCCTCTGGTCTCAGCCTCCCAAATGCTGGGATTACAAGCATGCGCCACCACGCCTGGCTCTGTTTTAGTTTTTATTATAATTTTTTTTTTTTTTTTTTTTTTTTGCGGTACTGGGGATTGAACTCAGGGGCATTCTACCTCCGAGCTACACCCCCAGCCCTATTTTTTATTCTTTATTTTGAAACCGAGTCTCACTAAGTTGCAAAGTGCCTCACTAGGTAGCTGAGGCTGGCCTCGAACCCGGATCCTCTGGTCTCAGCCTCCCGAATGCTGGGATTACAAGCGTGCGCCAC
Source organism: Graphiurus murinus (assembly GCA_004027655.1). Classification (NCBI taxonomy): domain Eukaryota; kingdom Metazoa; phylum Chordata; class Mammalia; order Rodentia; family Gliridae; genus Graphiurus; species Graphiurus murinus. The sequence continues at coordinate 6,926 of PVLC010034061.1, read as the reverse complement.
CACGCCCGGCTAGTTTTTATTATAATTTTATTTATTTATTTTGAAACAGTCTCACTATGTTGCAGAGGGCCTTGCTAAGTTGCTAAGGCTGGCTTCAAACCTGGGATCCTCCTGTCTCAGCCTGCCAAGTACTAGGATTACAGGCATGTGCCACTATGCCCAGTATAGTTTTATTTTTTATGGATATAATTTAATACCATAAAATTCACTCTTTTAAAGCTTATAATTCAGTGGTTTTTTCTATATTCAGAGAGTTGGGCAACTATCCCCACTGTGTAATTCTAGAACATTTTCATTACCCTAAAAAGAAACATTAGCCGTCACTCTTACTTTTCCTTTGCTGCAGCCCCTGGCAACCACTAATTTATTTTCTGTCTCTATAGATTTGCCTTTTCTGGGCATTTCATATAAAGGGAATTTACAATATGTGGTCTTTTGTGTCTTTTTTTTTTTTTTTTTAAGATGATCTCACTAAGTTGCCTAAGGTGGCCTTGAACTTGCAATCCTGTCTCAGATCCCCAAGTATTGGCATTACAAGCATGCACCACTGTGCCTGGCTGTATCCACTGTCTTTATATATAATGCTGCTGTGAACATTTGTATGTAAGCTTGTATGTGTGCCTCTGTGTGTATAAGTTTTTGTGTGAAAACGTTTTCAGCTTTCTTGGGAATATACCTGGAAGTGTTGGGTCAGTTCACACTTTTGTTTTGTTTTGTGGTGCTGGGGATTGAACCCAGGAGCATTCTACCTCCGAGCTGCACCCCCAGCCCTATTTTTTTTTTTTTTTTTTAATTCCTTATTTTGAAACAGGGTCTCACTGAGTTGCAGAGGGCCTCACTAAGTAGCTGAGGCTGGCCGTGAACCCAGATCCTCTGGTCTTAGCCTCCCAAGTACTGGGATTACAAGCCCAGTTTAGTTCACACTGTTTTGAGGTCACTTGACTTTAGTCCAGTCTGGAAGTTCTTTTGAGTTGCACACACTTGTAATCCTAGTATTTGGGAGGCTGAGGCAGGAGGAACCCAAGTTTGAGGCCAGTCTGGGCAATTTAGCAAGCCCTGTCTCAAAATAATTTTTTTTTTTTGCGGTACTGGGGATTGAACCCAGGGACATTCTACCTCCGAGCTACACCCCCAGTCCTATTTTTTATTCTTTATTTTGAAACAGGGTCTCACTAAGTTGTGGAGTGCTTCACTGGGTAGCTGAGGCTAGCCTCAAACCCGGATCCTCCGGTCTTAGCCTCCCAAATACTGGGATTACAAGCATGCACCACCACGCCCAGCTTCAAAATAAAAATTTAAAAGGGCTAAGGATGTAGCTCAGTGCTTAGAGCACTTGCCTTGCATGCACGAACAAGATCATGGATTTGACTCTTGGTACAACAAAACAAAAGTTCTTTTGAGCTGATGGAAGCAGTGCTAGCAAGTTCCCCCAGCCCTTGTCAAAAACACAGAACAATTTTCAGTGGTGTAGACTGGAACTAATTGTAGAACAGTTGGATGGGAAACTCCTGAAACAGGAGATGGGAGGCCTGGACTCTGCCACTGGTCTCATATGTGGGAAGCTGCTGTCTTCTCAGAACCTCATGTATGGATGGGCATCAGCTAATTGAGGAAGGAGCACTAGAGCAGGAGTCAGTGGACTGGTCTTGGCCCCAACACTGTCAGACTCAGTGTGTGCCCTGGGCAAATTACTTTGGCTTTTCTTGGTCTGGTAAAATTATGATTTGGTGCTGGGCATGGTGGCACACACCTGTAATCCCAGTACTTTGGAGACTGAGACAGGGGCATGAGAGGTTGGAGGACAGCCCCAGCAAGTAGTGAGACTCATCAACCTAGCAAGACCCTGATTCAAAATCAAAATAAAATAGGGCTGGGAGGTAGAATGCCCCTGGGTTCAATCCCTAGTACCCCCCCCCCAAAAAAAAAGATTTGGGCTTTATGATTTCTAAATTTAGAGTTGAAAATTCTGTGGTCCAGAATACATTTAAGATTTAAGGTGACTTTTGCTAATATGTCTGTAAAATCAGATTTTTTCCCCCATGATTGTAGTCCCTGTGATATTTCCAGGTTATTGTCTTGGTTGTGGTGTCTGATCTCTCCAGTTGCCCTACCTGGCACATAGCTGCAGGAGCCACTTCATGCTTGGAGCTGAGGTGCCAAAACTAGGCCTTGGTTAAATGTGTTTCTCTTTAAAGGAGTGCCCTTAATCCCTCCCAGGAAGACAGAGAGGGCAGAGGCATCATTAAGTTTCCTCTTGGTTTCTCTTTTACAACTTAGACAAAAGTTCCCCTTTGATCTTGGTGTTAAAGAAACAGGTTGTAGAATATTGGAGAAGGTTGAGTTTTGATCTCTGGGCACTAGCAGGAAGGTGAGAAGGAACAGGATGAGCGGGGCCATCTGTCCACAGGAATGATAGGATCCACCTAATTCCGAATATGCTTTGATCTCTGAACCATTTGCCGAAACCATTGTTTCCCAAATGGAGTGTGGATGGGGACACCCAGGATTTCTCAGTTCTGACTCATTCCTCTTCATTGCTTCCTTCTGTGCCATCTTAACACTATTTCTCACCTATATCTGATGCTTAAACTAACAGACTCATGGTTCAAAATTCTAGTCTATAGCTTGGCCTAAGAATCTGGGCTAGAATCCTAGTTCTGATACTCTCTGATTACTTTTGTGATTTTGGCCAAACTATTTACCTCTTTAAGCCTGTGTGTGTGTGTGTGTGTGTGTTTATTGTGGTAAAAATGTACATAAAATTTACTCTCTTAGCCATTTGGGAGTATATGGTTCAGAACATTAAGTACATTCACATTGTTATGCAACCATCACCACCATCCATCTCAAAAACTTTTCTTCATCATCTCATACTGAATCGATTTCCTCATTTCTGAAGCTGGGGTGATACTCTGCTTAAAAGGATTGTTGAAGCCAGGCATGGTGGCACACACTTGTAATCCCAGTACTTGGGAGGCAGAGACCGGAGGATCTGGGTTCGCGGCCAGCTCAGCTACTTTGCAGGACTGGGGATTGAACCCAGGGGCATTCTACCCCCAAGCTATACCTCCAGTTCTATTTTTTATTCTTTAGTTTTGAAACAGGGTCTTACTAAGTTGCTGAAGGCCTCACCAAGTAGCTGAGGCTTGAGTAGGTCGTGGTGGCCCACCCTTGTTAATCCCAGTACTCGCGAGACTGAGGGAGGATCACAGGTTCTCGGCCAGCCTCAGCTACTTAGTGAGGCCCCCCCGCAATTTAGTGAGACCCTGTTTCAAACTAAAGAATAAAAAATAGGGCTACAGGTGTAGCTCAGAGGTAGAATGCCCCTGGGTTCAATCCCCAGTGCTGCAAAAAAAAAAAAAGTGCTTAGCACAAAGAGGGTGCTCTGCAACTTTAGTCAAGGTTTGAAATGTGGAGGTGCACTAAACCTGTTGCTGGAGCCAGCTGAGAGCTGCAATAAATACCCAAAGGGAAGAGAGCAAGGCAGTGAATATCTGCATTTTCCAGCCTCATGGTTTAATTCTGGCAGCGCATTGCTTTGTGAGGATGGTTTCACCTGGAGTTCCACAGCCTGCTGGGGTCTTTACCCAGTTTTTGAGTCTCTTTATGTGTCTACTCAACAGCTATTCTGTATCGTATCCATAGGCTCTTGAAATAAAGGATTTATTTTCAGAGTCCCCCGTGGTTAATTGGTTCTGGGTGTTTTTTGTTTTCTTTTTCTCTGTGAATACTTTAGCTCAGGGGGCAGCTTGGTAAGTGGTCTTTAGCTGTTATTAGCCTTCATTCATGTGTGTTTGAATTCTTAGGGAGTTTTAACTGAGTGGGTAATTGATTTCAGTTAATTGTTGGTAAACTGTGCCCCAAAGTCATTTTTTATTTCTCTTTTCCTCCCCCCCCCCTTGTCTTTTTGCTTAATGTAGGAATAGTTACTATTATGGTCTTCAAATAGTGACTGTGTCTTTTTTTTTTTTCTTTTCTTTTCTTGGTCCTGGAGGTTGAGCCCTCAAGCTATACCCCAGCCCTATTTTCTTCTTTTATTTTGAAATAGGGTCTCCCTAAGTTACTGAGGTTGGCCTGGAACATACCATCCTCCTATCTCAGCCTCTCAAGTACTGGGATTATAAGTCTACAGCACTGAGCCTGACTTAGTAACAATGTCTTTGAGAAAGGCAAAGAAGAATCTAGCCTCCCATAAGGGAAGTGCTATTTTTGCAGCAGGAAAGGCACAGAGGGAACAGGAACCACTGTTCAGGTTGGACAGTGTGGCTAGATGATAGTATTTGTGGGAAAGGAGATTGCAAGACAGAGGGCTCCAGAAAAGAAAAGGTTAACTTCTGGTCACAGAAATGTGAGTGAATGAAATAATTTTTCAGTTCTGGGGGGAAACTTCCTGTTTTCTTTGTTCATACCTTGAAAACTGGGTGAGGCAATTTAGAGGGTAAGGGGTACTTTTTTGTACTAGCAGCCCTTCCTGGGGATGCTGTTTGGGGGAAATTTTTTCACGTTTTTGAACCCCCAGGAATAAGTCAGGGAAGGAAGGGCCTTGACTCTTGGGTCTCTCAAGATTTGTAACTTTCCAGGTTACCTGTATCTTTGCCAGTGATGAAGTGTTAGATTACCATGCAGAGGGCTTCTAGATTGCCATCACCTTGTTCCTTGACAAGCTGCCTTTGCAGTCTCATGACTTGGAAACCAAGTAAAGCAAAATGATATAAAATCTACTGGTTCACATCTTTTAGGAATTCTCCTCCTTTCATGGCTCTGAACATGAAAAAGATGTTTACTAAATACTTACCTGACTTTTCATACAAACCTCAGATGGGAGTTACTGAGGTGATCAGCTAAAATCCTATACTACAGCATGTAGTACAGGCATCTTATCAAGGGCCCATAAGCTTCTAAATCCTTGATTCTCCTGGAATTATATGTTACATTCTGTACATTGGAATATTTTTCCTGGAAGCAGAGTTTGTAGTTTTTATTAGGTTGTCAGAGGGCCTTGTGACACTCTCCTGAAGATAAAAATTGCTCACCTGTCTGATTACCCACAAACCCTTTCTGCGTCTTTTATTTGGTGGTTCGGGGGGCAATACTCGGGATTAAACCCACAGCCTCACAAATGCTAGACAAGTGCAGTACCACTGAGCTATGGTCCCAGTCTCTTTCTGCATCATTCTTTATATCTGCCACTTGGAACTCATCCAGGTATTTTCTGAGGCAACCCATTTCTGTTCCTTCTTAAAATATAAATATGTTTTGAATAAAGGTGATCCACATATGGAAAAAGTTAGTATAAGAAAACTAAGCCGAGCTGGGTATGGTGGTGAACACTTGTAATCCCAGTACTTGGGAGGCTGAGACTGGAGAATCTGGGTTCGAGGCCAACCTCAGCTACTTAGTGAGACCCTGTTTCAAAATAAAGAATAAAAAACAGACCTGGGGGTATAGCTTGGAGGTAGAATGCCCCTGAGTTCAATCTCTAATACCACAAAAAAAAAAAAAAAAAAAAAAAAAGAGGCTGGGCGTAATGGCACATGCCTGTATCCCAGTACTTGGGAGGCTGAGATAGGAAGATTGCAGGTTCAAGGCCAGCCTCAGCAAATTAGCAAGACTGTTTCAAAATAAAAAAATAAAAAGGACTGGGAATGTAGCCTGGAGGTAGAATGCCCCCCCCCCCCCCGTTTTGTTTTGTTTTGTTTGCCCAGTACCAAAAAAGAAAGAAAAGAAAAATGAAAACAGTGTACACAAGAGTAGAATAATGTAACGAATTCCCATTACCCGTCATCCAGCTTCAACAATTACCATTATATTGCCTAACTAGTTTCTTCTAAACCTTCCCCTAGCTAGTTTTTTTTTTTTTTGGACTTACTAAGGCATTATTTAATACCATAAAATCACCTATTATGAATGTTCAGTTCAATGAACTTTAGCAACTGTATAGACTTGTGCAACCATCACCACAATGACATACTGTTATAGAACATTTGTTACCCAAGTTCCCTTACAGTCAAGGGATTGACATTGTAATCAATCCTTGCTCCCATGGCCAGCCAACCACCGATTTGCTTTCTGTCTCTTTAGATTTCCTTTTCTGGACTCTCAGGGAAGCAGAAACATACAGTGTATGGCTGTGAACCTGCGATCCTCCAGTCTCAGCCTCCCAAGTACTAGGATTACAAGCATGTGCCACCATGCCGGCTTTATTTCTTTTTTTTTGAAACAGGGTCTCACTAGGTTGCTGAGAACCTCACAAAGTTGCCAAGGCTGGCTTTGAACCTCTGATCCTCCTGTCTCAGCTTCCCAAGTACTAGGATTACAAGCATGCAACACCATTTTTTGTTTTGAAGCAGAGTCTACCTAGATTACTGAGAATCTCACTAAGTGCTGAAGCTGGTCTTGAACCTGCATTCCTCCTATCTCAACCTCCCAAATACTAAGATTATAGGTATATGCCACCACACCCTGCCAGCCTATTTATTAATTAGGTTGTTTGTTGTCTTAAGTTGCAAGAGCTCTTTGCAGGAGTCCCTTATCAGATAAATGATTTATTTATTTATTATTTATTATTATTATTTGTGTGTGTGTGTGTACACTCAACACTGGGGATAGAACCCAGGGGCATTCTACCTCTGAGCTACACCCCCAGCCTACTTTATTCTTTTATTTTGAGATGGGGCCTCACTAAATTGCTGAGGCTGGTGGTGAACCTGCAAATCCTCCTATCTCAGCCTCATAAGTACTAGGATTACAAGCGTATGCTACCACAGTCAGCTTCCACAAGTACTTTTTTTTTTTTTTTTTTTTTTTTTTTTTTTTTTTTTTTTTTTTTTTTTTTTTTTTTTTTTTTTTTTTTTTTTTTTTTTTTTTTTTTTTTTTTTTTTTTTTTTTTTTTTTTTTTTTTTTTTTTTTTTTTTTTTTTTTTTTTT
>PVLC010034060.1:0-17036 GCA_004027655.1 Graphiurus murinus | reverse complement strand
GAAGCCACAGTGGCTTCTGAACTGTCTTCTCCTCAATTCTCATGATGAATCCCAACCCCACATAGTTGGAATAAGGAAGGAATTAAGGTTAAATGAGGTGAAGGTTGGAGTCTGGGTCATAGCAAGAAATGACAGAGAGCTTTGTCTTCTGCCCCGGGGGACACAGAGAGCAGAACAGGGGTCAGCCTCACAGGAACCCCATGTGCTGCCCCGCGATCTCCGACTCCTGGCCTCCAGGGCCCAGGGGTCGGTTTCTGTTTCGGAAGTTGCCTGTCTGGGGAGGGTTGTGCTGTGGGAGTCCCAGAGGAGTAAGACAGAAGTCCTGTAAGTTAACTGTTGTAAACATTTCAGTCACACAGGAAAGCTGCTTCAGACCAACTTCTGACCTACTTTGAAGGAGCCAGTGGGTCCAGCGGGCGTCGGCGAGGGCAGTAATCTCTACAGCACTTTCCTTGAGAGGGGAACACTGCACTTTAGAAAGCCATTGGAAACACTGGCTGCAGTAGCTGGTAATCACTGGTTGCTCGCCGCCAGCCCCGGGAGACGGCTGCAGGGGGCGGCCTGTGAGGGCTGACCAGCCGGCCATGGGCAGAGGCAGCCCCTGTCCTGGAACAGCCCTTGCTGTGTCAGAGCGCTTGTCCCTGTGTTCTGAGATGACTGGGGTCCCTGGTTTACCTTAGGAGTTCCAGGAGACATCACGTAACTTACAGAACAGCTCCAGACGAACCCCGTGTGGAAGAGGACAATGCGGATCTGGCTCAGGACCCTTCCTGGCTCACACATGGGTCAGATGACTCCAGCCGATGGCCCTCAGCCCCACCAGCAGCCCCCTCAGCAGCCCTGACCGCAGAGTAGCAGTCAGGTCACTGGAGCTGTGCCACCCACCACAGTAGACACTGACCCTCTGAGCATTTGCAACGCAGCTGCCAAACTCAGCTCACCTCTGCCTGTCCCCCTGTCCCGTTTCTGATGTGGCTCACAGCCGCTCTGTGGACAGCGCCAGTCAACAGACATGGTGGCACCCTGTGTCCACACTGCTGCCCTGACCTATCTGGGTCCAGCTGGGCGCAGAGAGGGTCACTGTCATGGCCCGGCCCACAGCCCCAGCTGGGCTCCCACCCCTGCGTGGCCCCCTGGCAGGGGTCTGTGGCAGGCCCCTGATATCAAGCCGCTCCCAAGGGGGTCACGTGGGGAGCCACCAGAGAGGGAATTCTGCTGCCTCTCAAGGTTATCTGTAAGGTGGAAAGCAGAGACTTTGTTTTGAAAATGCTTAGAAATCCCTCTAGCCCTTCTGACAGTGTTCTGACATGAGAAGACGCAGCCCCGGCAGGGTGTAACAGGAGTATTTGAGGGAGGGGTGAAGGAGGTAGGGAAGGAGGAGGAGGATGGAGAGGAGGAGGGGGGGGGAGGGGGCAGCATGACGGGGGAGGAGGGAGGGAAGCAGCAGATGGCGATGGCGGAAGGAGTGGATGAGAAAGTTACTTGGCTAGGTGGCTTTTTAGGGCGTACATTACCTCTACCCAATCGTTTATAAAGATGTTGAAATAAAATCACCTGCAAGGATCCTCATTGGCAATTACTCCGTATCTGTCCCTGGTGTCCATTTAGGTCTACTGAATTCCTACCCAGTGAAACGTGCCGCTCAGGGTTTCTAACTGATGCTTCACTGATAGAGGTGGACAATCCTAGAACGTGCCCCCTGAACACCGGGGAGACGTGGGTTTTCCAACACCTGTGGTACGTAGTGTTGAGATGTGCTTTGAACGGAGGCTTCCTCTCTCACCAGACGTGTGTGATGGGCGTCTCACTATCGGGCTCCTTGTTCCAATGCCCTCGGCTTCTTTCTTACTGCACTCTCGTGGGAACATCTCTCTCCGTGGACCACACAGCGAGGGGCACCGCGCAGAGCCAGGCTCCCTGAGCCCCACCCCGCCTGATCCTTCAGCAGATGAGGCATTGCTGTGCCTGGCTCCACACGAGCTACACCTGGGTGAGAAGGCTTGCTTAGAGCAGGGACGGGATTCCAGGCAGAGCCTTGCATGGGTACCCTGAGCTCCAGCCCCGAGGGTAATGTAACCCCCACCCCCGGGATGCAGGGCCGCCAAACAGGCTGCACCGTGCACCCACTGCACTGCTGGGCCCACGGGCCGAGTCCCCTGAGAAGGACCCGTGGCCGCCTTTCTCCTGGTGCTTCCGTTTCAAAGTGAAGTGTGAAAAGGCGGCACTCTTTGTTCAAAGGATTTGCCAAGCCTCAGAATTCAGCAGGACTTCTCATAGATTATGAAATCTGCTCTTCTGCCGCTTCAGGCGAATGCGGATTCACACAGAATTTCAACAAGAACTTAACAAAATGCATGCTTTCAGCACAGGCCAAGGCAAGGCTTAGCCTGCCTTCTGTGGCTCCCCTTCCTGAGATACACACACACACACACACACACACACACACACACACACACACGGGCTGAGAAACCTGGAGTGAAGACGCCTGCTCCCAACCACGACTCCAACCCAAACCTTGCTTGTGGAAGGCTCCAAGTGGGAGAGGTCAGCTTCCCACCGGAGAATAAAGACCCTCTGAAGAGTCTCTTGAAAGCACACATTGTAATTTATTTATAAAGTTATAACTGGGGTTCTTGGAAGAACTCAAGACGGCCCAAGCCCGCAAGGATAACATGTACTCAGGGAAAGTGTTAACTGCATGTGTGACTCTCCCTAAGCCCTTGTCAGTGAGGCCCCAGCTCAAGGCACACAGGAAGGAAGCACAAGCCCTACCCTGCTCCCATAAGCCCTACACCGCACCCTAGAAATGACCTCCCGAAAACCAATGCCCAGGGAAAGATCACACATCAGGCTCACCGGAGTGAACTCGACAACGGGGTTGTTGGCGATGCATTTCCAGGGATGTTGTTAACTCTCGGGCCTGCCTTGGAAAGCTCCCCTGCTCCCTGGGGTGTGCCGGCCTGCTGGGACACTGGGCCACGGCTCTCCCTTCCTTGCAACATAGGGAATTACCTTGCAGGCAGGTGGGTGGCAGATTATCTGCTAAGTGTCTGTTTTCAAAGGACCACAACTAGCTTTCGTAAAATATACTGTCAGGACCCTTTAGAACACACACACACACCTATTCATAGGTGTGTGTGTGTGTGTGTGTGTGTGTGTGTGTGTGTGACCTCTAAAGATGGTAAGAGAAGGGAAGCAAGGACATGCAGGATCTGGACTACAGTTCTCAGGAAAACTCCAGGGTGCAGATCAGGAGGGAGTGCATGGGGCCAGAAACTTGTTTCCTCAGAAGTTTAGATAAATGTACATCCACTCCTCCCATCCTTCGTAGTAACAGGAGAAGAAGTAGTGATCCCTCAGCTCACCAGTATGAGAGAGAGAGAGAGAGAGAGAGAGAGAGAGAGATAGGGAGAGAGGGAGAGAGGGAGAGAGGGAGAGGGAGACTGCAGTCCAGCACTGTGTGTCTCTGCACACCAGCTGGTCCATGCACGTTCTGGAGACCACAGACCTCAGAGGAAGTCTATACCACACCTGAGGCTCCTGAACTGGGTTGGAACCCATGTCCTTGCGCATCTTCCTGGGGTGGGTGTTCTGTGTCAGGAGGAGGGATAGGCAGTGGGAGACCCATGCCCCACCTCTGGCAGGGAGTGCTGAGCTCAGGTGCAGATCCTGTCTGTCTGGGTAGCGGACTGTGAGACCCATGGTTGTGGGGACCACGGGGGCAGTGGGGGACATCGAGGCAGGAGAAAAGGGCCGCCCAGCCCCTGCTTGCCAGGCTCTGCCGCCATGGGCATCCTGGCCATCGACAGTGTCCTGCCTCTGTCTGCCTTTTCTACCCATGTCCTTTACTTCTGCTTACCAGCATCTCTCCCTAGTTAGTTAATATTATTTGACTCTTATTTATTTTTTAACTCAGGTAAATTAGGTTAACCATCCATGGCAAAATTCTTAATTTGTATCTATCATATTGCTAATAACAAATTACAAAAAACTAAGTGACTTAAAACAAAAATAGGCTTTTAAAATAAAAATAGTCATATGTGGACACACACACGTGCAGACACACACACATACATACACATACACACACACACACACACACACACACACCCCTCACAACATTGCTTCAGTGGTATGGAGGGTAAGCAGCCTGTTTGCTCCCTTACTTTTGTTTGCTTGTTTATTTATTTGTTATTTTTGCAGTGCTGGGAATAGAGCCCAGAGCTGCTTCAGTGCTAGGCCTGTGTCCTGCACCGCTGAGTCACACCCTGGCCCCACTTGCTTAATTCTGAAGCTCCATAAGCACTGGCCCTGCAACTCTAGGGATGCAGGCCTGAGGCCACACAGGCCCTGCAGCAGGGGACGCCGAGCTCAGTGGAGAGAGGTGCACACTGACCAATCCTGGGGAGGCTGGAGCAGGGCGGTGAGAACCATCCAGCGCCCAGCACATGGCCGACCAAGCCCCAGGCCCACACCTTTGCCCTTTCACATAAAGAGGGGATGTGGAGGACACTTGGGCTCCCAGGACGTCCTACGGTAAAAAGAAACCCTCCCCCTAGACAGTGTTCACACACGTGGGTGTATCTAATACTGCACGGTTTTCCTCCAAGCATATGTTTGGCAAAGGGAGGAGCTTTCTCATATTCCAAGGAGCCCCAGTTGGCCAACAGGAGGCAATCAGGCGCAGAGACACCTGGGGGCAGGAGACTATGACTCAGGGTGGCTTGAAGCTCCAATGGCCCGCTTCTGAAACAGGGTTCTCTAAGGACTGAACAGGATGAGGCCCAGCCTGAACACTCGACACTGTGCGAAACCTGTCCTTACAGAGTAGAGCAGACTGGGGAGGGCGACCCGCTATCTGCCGTGCCCAGTCCCTTCTATGCTACTACTTTACCCAAAGCAAGAGAACAGGCTGCGTGCCCAGCCGCTACACAGTGCATGGCTGGTGGAGTTCATTTTGAACCTAAGTCTCTTTCCTAAACCCACTCTTCATTTTGATGTCTACATATTGTATTTGTTGGTAAATAATAAAGAGAAAATGTGAGCAGACAAGTCAAAATTGGAATTGTTTAAGGCACATTTATGATGTATGACTTCATTAAAAAGTCTCTGTTTACAGGCTATTTGTCTCTGCTTACAAAAGTAATAATTTTTGCGTGGGTCAGCAGAATCACCTCCACCATAAGGTTTGCCTTGCTGTTCACGCCGGCTCGAATTCCTGCACAGAAGCACCAAGGTCCCGGATCCCGTGCAGCAGAGAGAAACCAGCCTTCCATCACCCCCAGGACAGCGCCTATTTATAGCCACATTCCTTTCAGATACCGTCCGAGATTAATGTATACACACAATGTTGTATTCATCTGTTAGTGTCCCTTTTGAAGTATGGCTACACTTATTGAGAAAAATGAACCACAAGATATTTTAAAGAAGAAATGTCCCAGCTATTTTTCAACAGTGAATCATGGCGAGCCACTCGTGGGGCAGGTATCAAGGTGTCACCATTACAGATCTGCAGTCTGCCTGTGCACTTCTTCCACCCCGGGGAACTGCTGAGAATGTGAGCCCCCAAGCCCAGCCCAGAAGAGCAGGACGCGGGGTCGATTCCAACCAGGGTCACGTGTGCAGTCACATGACCACAGAATCTGCAGGATATATACTACATGTGGCCTGCCCAAGGGCACGGGCATTGAGTACTTAGCTCTGGAAGAACACCACAGCCAGGGAGGCAAAAGGAGAGGAGGCAGAGGCAGGGGCCTCCTCTACAGGCTGCTGAGTACTTAGGGTTTGGTCAGGCGGAGATGACTAGACCAGGGGTGGTGGTGCATGCCTATAGGAGGCTGAGACAGGAAGATCACAGGTTCAAGGACAGCCCCGGCAATTTAGCGAGACCCTCAGGAACTTAGCAAGACTCTGTTTTAAAATTAAAAATAGAAAAGGCCAGACTGTAGCCTGGAGGTAGACTGCCTCTGGGTTCAATCTCCAGCCAAACACACACACACACACACACACACACACACACACACACACACACACACACACGAGACAGAGACAGAGATAGAAACAGAGAGAGAGAGAGAGAGAGAGAGAGAGAGAGAGAGAGAGAGAGAGAGAGAGAAAGTGGAAGGTAAGATTAGAGGACCTGAAAGGAACTTCTCTGGATGAACAGAAGGCAGCATAAGAGAAATGGTGGCCGTGGGTGGGCTGGTGGCACTCACTGTACAGGATGTCCCTCCATCCTCTCTCTTCCCTGTTGCTGTTTTCGAGCACCGCACGGGCAGCCTGCACACCCATACTTCTCTTCATGAACAGCCTCCATTGTGCAGGCTGATGGTACCATTTCAATGGACCCTGCTGAAGCGAGCTAAAAAACGAAACATCCTCTGGAAACGAGCGCCTACAAGGGAGGCCTGGCGTGACTGCTAGCCACGAAGCAGCCCATGTCCTGGAACTGAGGCCTTCCCACTGGAGCAAGGGCCCGGCCTCCGAGGGCCAGGCACCAGGAACTTCTGACCTTTTCCCATTATCAATAGAGCCGTACACTTGTTATAGAAAATTTAGACCATATGAAGAAGGAAGAACACACAGCAATCTCGAGTTCCATTTTTAAAGACAAATGCTTTTCACAGTATTTTACTTTATGGACAATGCTTTGGTGTATTTAAACATAGATGTGCACCGTAGCATTTTCTGCCTCTTTAGAATATTACACAGCATCACATTGAAAGGCTGGGCATGGTCTTCACACATGGTTGATCAGGGCTTAACAGCCATTTCCTTTTTATCAGACGTACGGCTGTTTCCAATCATTTGCTTTTATAAGTAGCATTGTAATAAACATGCTGATACTTGAAGCTTTTTTTCTGAATCTTCACTTATTTTCATGGGAAATTAGAACCATCAGGCCAAGTGTGTGAACATTTTCAAAATTCTTCTTTTATGTGAGGAATTTCATGTTGAATGTTCAATGAGCATTTTATCCATTCCATCGCTGCTATTTAAAACAGGTGAATCAGAAAACTCTGAATTACAGCAGAATAAGGCTGAGTATTGGGCTTCACTGTGGCTGGTGCAGTAGTTAATCCATCTTTTCAGTGGGGCAAAGAAGATGTTTTTATTTACTATGAAATAACTAATTCAGTAGCCGGGCGTGGTGGCACATGCTTGTAATCCCAGCATTCGGGAGGCTGAGACCAGAGGATCTGGGTTCGTGGCCAGCCTCAGCTACCTAGTGAGGCACTACGCAACTTAGTGAGACCCTGTTTCCAAATAAAGAATAAAAAATAGGGCTGGGGGTATAGCTCAGAGGTAGAATGCCCCTGAGTTCAATCCCCAGTACTGCCAATAAATAAATAAATAAATAAATAAATAAAGTAAAATAAAATAACTAATTCAATAAATTAAAACAAACATACTATGTCAATGAAACAGTCTTTTTCTTCTGTAAAATGAAAGTCTTGGACACCGTGGGGGTCAGGAAGCAAGGAGAACCCAGCACCCCACCCGAGGGGAACGTGCGCAGCACCGCACCCACCTTAGCAGCAGAAATTCACACCACCACGGGCTCTCCGCGGCTCTGAGGTTTATCCCAGAACACAGAAGGAAATCTCTCCCGTCAGTCCCTCCTCTGTGCAGCGGGCCGGGCTCTGGATGAGCACCCGCCGCAGCCTGGGCTGTGCAAGGTTTCAACAACTAACTCACATGCCACTGCGCTCAGAGCTTGTTAGCCGGAAGCGCCCTTCCTTGCTCAGATGCTGACCTGGACATGCCAGGGACAGAGGGCTGGGGTGGTCTGAGCAGTTATAGACCTCTGACCTCAGGCCACTGGGGAAGGCTTAAGGTGGGGAACTTACCATGACAGGAAAAGCCACGCCATGGAAACCTTTGCCTAACAGTAGGGGAGAGAGCCACCTGCACCATCTTCCACACCAACACAGCGAGGCAGGTGGCCCAAAACCAGGTCTGAGACTACGGGGACGCACGTCCCAGGCTACTAAACCAATACTGCTGAGCCACTGCAGGGCACCAATAAAAAACCCAGGGCCACACATGCGCACCTTCCATGGAACACATGCTATGTGTCAGGCGTAATGATGACACTCGTAGCCTCATTTAAACCCACGAACCCTCAGAGCCGGGGCTGCGAACCCAAGTTCACCGGGGAGGCTTTAAGGTCAACCCTAGCACCTACAGCGCCCCACACCAAGTCCCCCCAGCCCTGAGAGGTCAGCGAGGGGTGCACCTGTTCCCCAGACCCTGTACAAACCTGGATGTAGCCAAGGGGCAGGTTGAAGAGGCCCTGGCCCGGGCTGCCTCTGTGAGTGTGTAGCTTGCACACCCTGCCCACACGGCCCTCTGCGCAACTTGAGACAGCACCAGCTCCCCACTTTCTCCCCCCACCACTCCTGTTCAGTGTTGTCTCCCATTCTTTGTAGATAAAACCCTTCTTGTCCCTCAACACATGTGTCAGGTGCACCATATATGTGCACCACATCATTAGGAAAGGAGCTCTTTTTCAACTTAAAAAAGAAAAAGAAAAAGATAATAAATAAATTTCCCTTCCCCAAGTGTGAATCGTACAGCCCTGAGAAAATGAATCCTACCAGCCAGCCAGCGGGGCCAGGCTCCAGCTAAGGATGCAGTCCTGTTCAGCCTGAGCACCGCCGTGCAGACCCAGCAAGGCCAGGCCCCGCCTCCTGATGCCCAGGAACTGTAAGGTTTTAAGTGTGTTGCTTCAAGCTGCCAAGTTTGTTACACAGCTACAGAAAACAAACATACCTAGAATTCCACCTTCCCTCTAAAAGCACGCTCCTTATCTGTTGATCAGGATGCGTATTTCTGTCTTGAAGTGTGGTTCTGGACACACCTCACTCTCTTACTTCTTGATGAAGTCAGTCAGGACAGGTGCTGTGTTGATGACCCTGTGGTACCATAAAGTGCAGAGCTGAGCCCCTTCACTGCAGGTAACTAAGGGTCCCTGAAAGTGTGCTCGAGCTGGACCTTCAAGGGTATGCATCTGTGAGCTCGCAAACACTAGTTCCAGAGTCTGGGGGTTTACAGTGGTGCCTGCCAAGGGCTTGTGAGGCCAAGAGACCCCAGTGCCATGTGGCAACTGTATGACCATGAAATCCACCATAGAGCGCTGTCTTCTGCAATTTTGAATCTCATTGTCCTTGTTCTGCAAAGGTTTGCAGTTAAAACTTCTTCCTTGAGGTGAATGCAGTTCATATACCCAACTAGGGTCAGTTCCCTGCCTATTCTTCTTCCTGGTCTGGACTGGAAGAAGTTTCTGGAAGGTCACTCTGAACAGCCCTCTTCTCCACACCAGACTCTCTGGCAAGCAGGGAGCCTTCCTCTCCTCTGAGGAGCCACAGAGTGATCATTGTCTTCATCACAGAGCACACATCCGGCTTTGATTGTCCAAAAGATCTTAATCTCAGTTAATGCATCAAACATGATAACCAAATGTGCATTACAGACTTGGCGTCACAACACTGATTCGGTAGAACTCAGATGATGGCATTTTCCCCCAAAGACATCCAGCCCCACAAAGGACCCCTTTCCTTCAGTAAATCCTAGTTTTGACTAAGGAAATATGTCATTTTTATTAAAACTTGAATTTTATTACACACAGATTTTAAAGACCTATCAAGTCACTGACACCATCAGGAAGCAAATAACATGGTATTAAGGATTATTTTTTTAAGGTTAGCCTAGGATTTAGAAGTACTGGGATTCATTTATTCTTCCTGGGACTCATTCCTTCAGCCAACAACAAGAAAAATAATTGAGTATTGACCTTATTCAAATGCTCGAGAGCCAGCCTCCTAGAGCACAGGCTCCCCAGCACCAAGGGTCAGGCCTAATTCTTTCTGCTCTTCAGCTGCTGCAAGAGACTCAAGACAGGAGGTAGATTTTTGCTTACATTTCCATATGTAAATAAATTGAGAACCCAGAGGAGTGTGTGGCTTGTCCAACATTCTCCGGCTCTTTGGTGGCAGAGACAGAAGCAGAGCACAGCTTTCTGGACCAGCACGTCCACACCCACTGCTTTCC
The DNA here is from genome assembly GCA_004027655.1 of Graphiurus murinus. NCBI lineage: Eukaryota > Metazoa > Chordata > Mammalia > Rodentia > Gliridae > Graphiurus > Graphiurus murinus. Next base: position 6,983 of record PVLC010034060.1, on the reverse strand, counting down.
CTCTGATCTATGCAGGCATTTATCTGGATGAGTGGACACCCTGAAGACCAAGACCATATCTCCTGAGTGTCCGAATTAGAAGAGACCACTGAGGAATTATTATTGACTGAGGACAACTAAAAATAACGATTTGCCTTGTTAACCTCGTCCCAATATCCAATCGAGAATTAATGTTAAAGTAACTGAGCTCCAGGGTATATTCCCGGATCAGTTTTGTAATTCACAGGACGTATATTCTTAACTTTCCTTATCCATCATTGGCCCAGCACTGTGGGATATAGACTTGCTAAACTGATCTGGGAGGAAGATCAAATTTGGGAGTAAACACTCTGGCTGATCGGGGTGGCTTGGAATCAGGTGTGCTGGTTCCTGACCCCAGATCACCCCACCATAAAGCTTACCAAGAGTGAGACTCACTTAGCCACCTGATAATACCAGGCTGCAGTGTCAGAATCATCCTTTTGCTCATTTTTCCAATTTACCAGCCTCCTAGTAAACTTGGTCATTCCCTTTGAACCCTACAAATCTATTACCATGCATACTTCTTTTTTATTTTTTTATTTTTTTGCGGTACTGGGGATGGAACCCAGGGGAATTCTACCTCAGAGCTATACCCCCAGCCCTATTTTTTATTCTTTATTTTGAAACCGAGTCTCACTAAGTTGCGGAGTGTCTCACTAGGTAGCTGAGGCTGGCTGCGAACCCAGATCCTCCGGTCTCAGCCTCCAAAATGCTGGGATTACAAGCGTGCGCCACCACGCCCGGCTTCCATGCATACTTCTTAATGTATGCCTTTCTGCCTGATTTACTAATGTCTACATTCCTAGAGTTAGTTTATTTATTATTTATTTTGCTATGCTACTAAAGAGGCTGAGAAAAGCAAGCTGTCTAGGTCTTTTTGAAATAATAGAAAATAATTATGGAGCTCCCAAACATTCCGGGGTAGCCAGACATGTGCAGACAGGCCCTCCTCTTTGGGAGGATACAAAACACCTGTTAGAAAGCATTCCTGTGTGCCAAACATTCATTAGTGCAGTAAGCACACTTTGAATTAGCAGCTACACTTCTAAGATCTCTAGAATCTAGCCTAAGGAAACAATCATGAATGAGCATGCAGATAAAGCTATGAATATATTCATAAAGGTGAATTTTATATTAGTGAAAAGATTAGAAACAGCTTATGTTTCCATTAAGAGGAGATTAATTCAATACATCACAGTAGACCAACACAATAGAATAATACATATCCACTAAGAATGATTTTTAGAAGCATATTTAATGCTGTAAGATGGAGTTCATAATTTGCAGGCAAGCAAACAATGTAGACAATAGAGGAAGAGGTATATGATATGATTTAATAAAAATACATCCATTCCTTGCTTATGACACCCCTAAAAACCCTGCCATCAAGTGAAAAGCCGCAAAATGAAAACTTAATCTTGGTCATTGGAACGAGGAAATTATAATGTCTCCTTCCAACCTGAGACATGCAAATAATCTTCACCAATAGAAAACTGTGTCAGTTAAGCAACAGAGACAAGTTTGTGTTTGCAACAAACCCTACGTTTAGAGTAAACTAATGCGGGGCACAGTGGTGCAGGCTTGTGATTTCAGTGCTTGGGAAGCTCAGAAAGGAGGATTGCAGGTTCTAAGACAGCCTCACCAAGTAGTGAAGACTCTCATCAACCTAGTGAGACCCAGTTTCAAAATTAAAATAGGGCTGTGGGTGTATTTCGGAGGCAGAATCCCCCTGGGTTCAATCCTCAGTAGAAATAAATAAATACATACATACATACATACATACTAACAAAGTGGCCCATGATACATGAGCATTTGTGGCTTGTTTTTTATCAGAGCAGGCCAGGAGGGGTGTGGAAGGGGATAGAGTCATTCTGTAGGCAGTAACGGAAAGTCAAAGGTTGAGGAGAACACAGGATGTGATGTCTGGGGCTCCTAACATCAGGCACCTGGACTGCACTTAAAATCCCATCAAGCCGGGTGTGGTGGCGCACGCTTGTAATCTCAGCATTCGGGAGGCTGAGACCGGAGGATCTGGGTTTTCAGCCAGCCTCAGCTACCTAGTAAGGCACTCTGCAACTTAGTGAGACCCTGTTTCAAAAAATAAAGAATAAAAAAAAATAGGGCTGGGGGTGTAGCTTGGAGGTAGAATGCCCCTGAGTTTAATCCCCAATACCAAAATAAATAAATAAAATAAAGAATAAAAAAATAGGGCTGTGGGTATAGCTCAGAAGTAAAATGCCTCTGAGTTCAACCCCCAGTACCGCAAAAATAAATAAATGAATAAAATTCCATCAAGAAAAGAAATTCGCAGACAGGGCACAGTGAACGAATACCTGGAGGTCCTCGTGCACAGCAAGCAGGGGGCCCTTCCTTGGGGGTGCGGGAGGGGGGCCAGCAGAGCCCACAGCGTCACCCAGACACGGTGCAGGATCTAAAGGCGTGCCGTCTGATGGTCTCACTAGAGCCCACCGTTCCAAATCGATTTCCCTTGTTGGTCTGAAATGCCCATGTTGAAATACTGCATCTCATAGTGTTTCGGGTGAAAAAGCAGTTATATTTTGGGGGTAGGGGAGAAAAAGAATGTTCCAAGAGCCACTGTGGCGAGGGGCCAGAGGTGAGTGGGTCTCTGAGGAGCAGGGGGATGTACGGCTCCGGCTTGTCTCCTTAGTTGCACATGATGGCTGTATTCTTTTGTTAATAAGGTCAAAACAAAATGATTAGAAACATTGAAAAGAAGTATTTATGTATGGCAAATGTAAATTAATGAGAACGTTTCTAAAATAGAATACAGATTTTTACCAAAAAACGTATTTTACTTTAGTCCTTATAGATTGTTCCCAAATCCTTGTTTTGTATGAAATTTTGTGCATTTGTTCTTTTCTTTTGGGGTTGGGAACCAAGCTGCAGAAGCCCTACAATGAGAACTGTTTACTTCAGTCCTTTTTCCTATAAACATCCTGTAAGTAGGAGTCTCAATTTCACATTTTGTCTTTGTTCTGCTAAAGATCTGAGAACGAGAGGTGACTTGGTTCACCTGCAAATGATGCTTCCTGATGCAGCCTTGCAGCATCGGAAGGGAGAAGGGACCTCGCTGAGGCGCTCAGCCCAGCCCAGCCCAGCTTGGCAGCTGTGGCATGTGAGTCCTCTGTCCAGCACCGCAGGTGCAAGTCTACCCTGGGGTGGGCGGCTTTCATTGCAGACTCTCCACCAACAGCTAGGAAGCGTGCTGGTTCCATGGGCTGCATGAATGAGTGCAGGATCCAGTGGGCAACCCCACCTTTCTGAGCCCCACTTCATCCTCAGGCGCCCAGGGGCCACGGGCTCTGACCAACTCTACACCAGGAGCTCCTTTTGACAAACAGCAGCTGAGGAGCGCAGACAGCACAGCACGGAGCTCAGCATGGCCCCCGAGCTCTCCGTGAAGATGCTGCAGCTGCCAAGCTGTGTCCAGGGCTCTGTGAGAGTGTTTAACAAAACAACTTGCTGGTGAAGGGGTTAGAGAGATACAGAGCGTCACTAAGTCTGTAAATTAGGAGCAAGGTGTGTGTGGTGGTTCTTTCTCTTCCTGTCACCGCGGAATGTTTAGGATGTCACTCTCAGCTTGAATTGGTCTTGACCACTATTGACAACAGGATGAGGTAGCAGTCAACTCAGCATAGGAATCCAAAAACATTCATTTTGTGTTCAATGTTCTTGTAAATTTTGACCTTTTTTGGTGGTACTGGTCATTGAACCCAGGACACCCTACCTCCGAGCTATACTCCCAGCCCTATTTTATTTTGAAACAGGGTCTCACTAAGTTGCTGAAAGTCTTGCTACTGAGGCTGATCCTTCTGTCTTGGCCTCCCAAGTATTGGGATGACAGGTGTGTGCCACCACACCTGGTTCAATGTTGACCTATTTTTATGTCTACGTATGTATGCATAAGAGCATTTATAAGTACGTGTACATGTGTATATATTAATTCATTCCAGAACACTGACATTTAGGAAAATAGGAGTTCACTATTCTAAATAAGCTTATCTCTTAAGTAAATTGAAGATTGATCGAAGGCATTAATAAATGTAAAGTTACATTAAATATCAATTTAAATTAAAAATTAATTAAAACCACAATTTAGGAGTATATTCTGCATATAATTAGAAACACTGACGATTGCAAGTTAAGCAGTGACAGATTGCATACACGGAGACCACCTGGCATCACAAGTGATCTTACCACAAAGCTACTATTTAAATTGATGAGACTTTCACATGTGAAAAATGGTCATTGAACCACTGAGGTTTTGAACTGCTACCAATGTCAGGAGGATCAGAGTCTCGGTTGTACAGAAGGGTGTTAGGAGATTTCCTCTGCGGTTCCCCCTCTGAACCCCACCTCAGCATCGGGGAGCCTCACTCCCGGAGCAGAACCCGGCTTACCGCAGTAGGGATCCATGACTGTTCATCTGAACTTTGCATGAAGTACTCATCCCCCTCCACTAGAAGCAGCTCCTGAGCCGCAGCCCCCACCCTGGCTGGAGAATTTGGATAAGATTCAAGATCAGACCGGCATGTGTCTGCAGTGAATTAACTCCAGGGCCTGGGATGTCAGAATGCAACACCCGCGCTGAGGACGTCAGGGCATCCCTACCTGTCCACAGGCAGGTGGGATCTGCTGGGGCAGGGTGCTGCTGTACCTACCCACGAGTGAACTCAGTCCCAGGCAGAACACGAAGACCCCCAGAACTGCTCATGCTGAGCCTCAGATATGCAGGCTCCTTCTCAAGCCATAGGAGGAGGTATGTGGAGCTGATCCATGCCTCACCTTGGGCCCTGATGTTTCACTGCAAGGGGGACTCGGCCTGCCCATGGCCACCACTACAGACGGGTGCTGGTAGCCTTCTCCCGCAGCCCCACATTATCCCGGTCTCGACTGACACCTTAATGTTATAGAATGTGCGTGATGCATATGGACCTGTGGTGGGTGAGCCCCTGCCTTCACTGACCCCAAGAGCAGCTTCCGGAGAGAGTGCCCCATGGCTGGCTGGAGCTGCTCCCCCTTTCATACAAGGGCATGGCCATGCCAGATGGCACTGAGAAATGAACAAAGTGGACATTTCCTCTCAGGTTCCCCTCCACCCACAGCAGGCTGAGAATCTGATGAGAAATAAGCCTCTCGTTGCCCCCAAAGCTCATCCAGACATTTAGAAGAAATCTGCATGTGGATTTTGAGTATCCGCAGACCTCGGCTCAAAGACCGTCTCCCTTGGGCCACCTGAGCGCCGCCCACAGTCTGAGTCCCGTGGACCTCACTTCTCAGCAAGCAGTCCCTACGCTGTTCCTTTCTGTAATCAGAACCGTTTGCTGCGTCTTTGACCCTCTCATGACACAAAGTTGAAGTGGTATAAAACAGGTATAGTATTTCTGCCTCTCTTTCCCAGCTGGATCTTATTTTGGGGGAATCCTTGGCAGCAGTCCTGCACATCTCGACCCTCTGCACATGTTGACTCTTGTGAACTGGGCAGGTGCTTCCATAGCCCCATTCAAAATTAGATGCAGGTGCTAACTGTACCTACGTCAATTCAAATCCAATGTGTCTCATGTTCTACCTAAATGGAGACGGTACAGTTGGCTTTTAAACGCAATTGCATTAACTTTATTATAATTTTTGGTTTCAAGATACTAAGTAGCTGTCCGGAATTTGGCAAAATAGAGAACAATGAAATTATGCTGAATTTATTATTTCAAACATAATGCTAAGCATGACTGTTTGGGAAAGAATCTTATTAAGTCACCTTTCTATATATAACCTCCTCAGGTTGCTCCATGCTGATTTGCAATCTATATCTAAACTGATGCACACTTAATGTTGACTCAGCTTAGTGCTCTGAGGATTACTCTAATAGTTAGAGAGTCCTGGGTAAAAAGTGGGCTGATTTAGTGGTCACTGTGCACCCTTTCCTCCTCTCCATCCCATTGACACCTCCGACCCCAGGGTAGGGTGGTAACATCAGGATAGCAGAGGGTCCTTTGAGCTGTTTGGTTGTTTGTATGTGGAAATTCTCTGCTTTTGTCTCTAGCCTTCGATGATGCCAGAACACATTTGGATTCACTGTGTACATTTCTGTTGACCCAGCCAGCCGGTTAGCTGTCTCATAGGGAACCGGACAGGGGGTGTGTAACCACCTGCCTGTCCTGCAAAGCCAGGCAATGACCTGCCACACAGGTGTGGTGCCTAGTCCCTCCCATGCATGTGTGGTTCCTTTTATTTCTCTGGCATTCTGTAGTGTGATGTCTAAAGTGGCACGGGTTGAAGGTGTGCAGTGGTGTGTGAACATATGTCCACCTTGGGAGATCACTACCAACTGACCTGGACACCCACCACCTCGCCTGTCCCTGTGTGAGGGTTCCCACGGGGCAGACTCTCCATGCACCCACCCACTGCGGCATCACCGGCTCCGGGGATCGTGCCACGCCGCAGGTGCCCAGAATGGGCGTATCTAGCGTGACGAGTCCTTGCCCTCTAACCTGCATCACCTCATCCTCACACGCCCCTGGTGACCACTAGTCCAGGCCTAGCTTCTGTGGACTCGGTGTTTTAGCTTCTGCATATAGAAGCCCGCAGTGCTTGCCTTTCTGTGCCTGGCTTGGTGTTTCACATAATGTCCTGCAGGGACATCTGTGCTGTTGCAAACAACAGGATTCCGCCCTTCCTAAGGCTGAGTGATATTCCTGTGTGTGTGTGTGTGTGTGTGTGTGTGTGTGTGTGTGTGTGTGATAGAGAGAGGGAGAGAGAGACAGACAGACAGACAGAGGTGGCCTCTTGTGTCTTCTGTTTCTATAGCCCCTTCTTACAGGACTACTAAAGTGTAAAAGGTGAAGAAAAAAACCCTTCTACCTTTTGCTCTCTCCTGCCCCAAAGTGCCTCTTCACCGTGTGAGCCAAAGCAGCCCTCCAGGAGCCACTCGGACCATAATGTCT
>PVLC010034059.1:0-17123 GCA_004027655.1 Graphiurus murinus | reverse complement strand
TACTGGGGATTGAACTCAGAGGCATTCTACCTCCGAGCTATACCCCCAGCCCTATTTTTTATTCTTTATTTTGAAACCGAGTCTCACTAAGTTGCAGAGTGCCTCACTAGGTAGCTGAGGCTGGCCGCGAACCCGGATCCTCCGGTCTCAGCCTCCCAAATGCTGGGATTACAAGCGTGCGCCACCACGCCCGGCTTAACCATATATATTTTCAATAATTAATTTGTTAGTACTTAAGATTTTCTTCTTTCATACATTGTAACTTTATTTAACTATACTCCATTAATTACACTCCAGTTTTGTTTTAAATATATATATGATATTTGGAACTTAGTACCAAACAGTTCTTCTTTTTGTATAAAATCCAGGAAGTTTCTAGAAAATAATTTTTATAGGAATTTAAATATAAAGTTAATAAAGTCATTTCAATTTACCAGTACTATTCTTTACTTTATGGAACCTTTATAAATTCCTTTAATAAGTAAGTGGCCAATAGCATATTCATGAAACATGTAGAACTGAGCACTGAGTATTCTTTATGAAATTCATAATAATGTCTAGTTTTGGAAGGTAAGAACATGTCCCACCTGTGATAGGTATAATTGACCAGGAAGTATCCAAAATGTGGCATAAGGTAGTATTTGCCTGGTAATAACTACAGTCAGAGGACATTTAATCTGGTTTTGGCAAGCTTATTGGGAAAGATGTCATTACCATATAAGAATACAGTAATATTCTCATAAAGTCATAGAACTTAAATTGTTAGTAAGTCTTATTAATAAGTTCATTTGTATTAAAAAAACATGTATAAAATGAAAAGGTTTCCAGTGTTTGTGGACTCTAATAAAATTCTCTGGCTTTGTTACTATAATAGTCAATTCAAATAAACTTTTAAATATTATTTTCCTGTCCAGAGTTAAATGTGTAAAGTATTAATTAGTAAAATGTCATTTCAAAATAACTTAAGATTCATGACTTTATATGACAACATACTTTCACTTAGGGGAAAAATATTAGATTCTAGAACTTCAAGTACTATTTTGAAAATAATGAAAAGAATAACCTTAGGGAAAAGGGAAAATGATACTCAGTTATTAAAAATTTTAACAATTTGTATCAACACATGCAGGTTTAAGATATAAAGAAACTATTGAAAACAAAGTGAAATATACTATATTTTATGAAAAAGGTAAGTTTTTTTCTGTTTCTATTTTGTTACTCATCTGTTTAGTAATCCCTCTATCAAGAAACTAATTCTTCAACTGGGCATCATAGTGCATGCTTGTAATCCCAATACTTGAGAGGCTGAGACAGGAGGATCGAAGGTTCTCGGCCAGCCTCAGTAACAGTGAGACTCTCAACAACCTAGTGAGGCCGTGTTTCAAACTAAAAAATAAAAAGGGCTAGGGGTGTAGTACAGAGGTAGAATGCCCCTGGGTTCAAGATATATGTGGCTGACAATTCAAGTTATTATTTTCACAGAAGCAAGCATAGAAAAAGATAAAATTTTAGAGTCACAAAATCTTGCCTGTTGTAAATTTCTTTTCCTACACTTACCAGTGATTATAAGCGCTAGTAAGCATTAAAAGCTGAAGTCACTATTTTAAGTTACTATATTTTTACTTTCTCATTGCATGGTTTCTCTGAACCTATGAGTGCCAGGCTCATTTTTCATGCAATTTTGAATATTAGCTTTTAACATTTGGGGGCTACCTTGTTAGATCATACAAGTTTATAACTTAAAACTTGATATATTATTCCTTTTATATTAAGTCCCTTTTACCTTTAGCAGTGATTTCCACCTCAGTACAGATTGCCTAATAATATTGCTATTACCAGCAGTAGTCTAGGTTATTTAATGTTGAACAGTTGTGTGTGTGTGTGTGTGTGTGTGTGTTACTGAGGATTGAACCCAGAGGCATTCTACCTCTAACCTACAGGCTCCAGCCCTATTTTTTTTTTTTTTTTGCGGTACTGGGGATTGAACTCAGGGGCAATCTACCTCCGAGCTATATCCCCAGCCCTATTTTTTATTCTTTATTTTGAAACCGAGTCTCACTAAGTTGCAGAGTGCCTCACTAGGTAGCTGAGGCTGGCCTTGAACCCGCATCCTCCGGTCTCAGCCTCCCGAATGCTGGGATTACAAGCGTGCGCCACCACACCCGGCTCCTATTTTATTTTTTATTTTGAAACAGGGTCTCACTAAGCTGCAGAGGGTCTCACTAAGTTGCTGAGGCTGGGCTTCATACCTACGATCCTCCTGTCTCAACCTCCCAAGTACTATGAATACAGGGGTGCACCACCACGCCTGGTTAACACTTGTCTTTTAACAGGAAGTTATCATATAAAGTTTTATTTTTATAATTACTCATATTTATATTTATTTCTGCTTATCGTGGGCTTTCTATTTACCATATCTTTCCTTTTTCCTTGCCCTTCCCCCCCTTCCTAATCTTTTGTTATATTGAATTTTCTTTAAACATTTCATCTAGCTTGAAAGAAATATATTCTATCTTATTATTCAGTAATTAACCTAAAATGTATAACATGCTTAACTAACTTTATATTAATCTCTAGCTTTTTACCCAATAGAAGCTTCTAGACTAGTTCAAAGGAAGCCAAACTATTGAAACTGTTTGATCTCTTGTGTTCAAAAGTATAAATTAGCCGGGCATGGTGGCGCATGCTTGTAATCCCAGCATTCGGGAGGCTGAGACCAGAGGATCTGGGTTCGCGGCCAGCCTCAGCTACTTAGTGAGGCACTCCGCAACTTAGTGAGACTCGGTTTCAAAATAAAGAATAAAAAATATGGCTGGGGGTATAGCTTGGAGGTAGAATGCCCATGAGTTCAATCGCCAGTACTGCAAAAAAAAAAAAAAAAAGTATAAATTACCCTTAGCCAGGCGTTGTGGTTCACACTTTTAATCCCAGTATTTGGGAGGCTGAGACAGGAGGATCGAAGATTCGCCGCCAGCCTCACCTACTTAGTGAGACCCTCCACAACTTAGTGAGACCCTATTTCAAAATTAAGAATAAAAAGCCGGGCGTGGTGGCGCACGCTTGTAATCCCAGCATTTGGGAGGCTGAGACAGGAGGATCCGGTTCTCGGCCAGCCTCAGCTACCTAATGAGGCACTCCGCAATTCAGAGAGACCCTGTTTCAAAATAAAGAATAAGCCGGGCGTGGTGGTGCACGCTTGTAATCCCAGCATTCGGGAGGCTGAGACCAGAGGATCCGGGTTCGCCGCCAGCCTCAGCTACCTAGTGAGGCACTCCGCAACTTAGTGAGACTCGGTTTCAAAATAAAGAATAAAAAATAGGGCTGGGGTATAGCTCGGAGGTAGAATGCCCCTGAGTTCAATCCCCAGTACCGCAAAAAAAAAAAAAAAAAAGAATAAAAAATAGGGCGGGGGGTATAGCTCGGAGGTAGAATACCCCTGAGTTCAATCCTCAGTACCGCAAAAAAAAAAAAGAATAAAAATTAGGGCTGGGGGTGTAGCTTGGAGGTATTTGGGTTCCATCCCCAGTAACACATTTAAAAAAAAGAAAGTACAGATTGTCCCTTTAAAAATACTTTAGGCAAGAGCCGGGCGTGGTGGCGCACGCTTGTAATCTCAGCATTCGGGAGGCTGAGACCGGAGGATCCGGGTTCAAGGCCAGCCTCAGCTACCTAGTGAGGCACTCCGCAACTTAGTGAGACTCGGTTTCAAAATAAAGAATAAAAAATAGGGCTGGGGGTATAGCTCAGAGGTAGAACACCCCTGAGTTCAATCCCCAGTACTGCAAAAAAAAAAAAAAAAAAATTTTTTAAATAAATAAATAAAAATACTTTAGGCAGGAAAAAATATAACTAGACATTTTATTAAATGTATTAAGAGAAGCCGGGCGTGGTGGCGTACGCTTGTAATCCTAGCATTTGGGAGGCTGAAACCAGAGGATCCGGGTTCGAGGCCAGCCTCAGCTACCTAGTGAGGCACTCCACAACTTAGTGAGACTCGGTTTCAAAATAAAGAATAAAAAAAATAGGGCTGGGGGTATAGCTCGGAGGTAGAATGCCCCTGAGTTCAATCCCCAGTACCGCAAAAAAAAAAATGTATTAAGAGAATAATACAATTATTCCCACCTATAATAGTCAATTATACTCGTTTTTGAAAATTCATCTTTATGTTAAATCCCATAAACCAGTGATTTTCAACTAATAAGGTCATGCACAAGGCATGGCCTTAATAGTAGTAGCATAGTGAGGGTTAGTACCATTTTCCCAATACCATACACTAAGGCAATATTTTCCATTTCCACATTATTCCTAGAACTGTTCCCCCAGCTTACCCCGTGAGTCTTTCAGAACTGCAGATGTTTCGTCCAAAAATCCTTCGTGACTCAGGGCAGGGCTCATCTCTCCTTGGAGCTATAATTTTCTTCTTGCAGGTGGCTTACTTGGTTTCCTGAAACATCCTGACATCTTATACCATCATATTTGTAAGTGAAGAGCTGTGGATTTTAAAATCCATGGTGAGCCAGGCATGGTGGTACACACTTGTAATCGCAATACTTGGGAGGCTGGGACAGGAGGATTGCAGGTTCACAGCCAGCCTCAGCTACTTAGTGAGGCCCTCCGCAACTTAGTGAAACCCTGTTTCAAAATAAAGGATAAAAAAATAGGGCTGGGGGTATAACATAGAGGTAGAATGGTAGAATGTCCCAGGGTTCAATCCCTAGTACCGCCAAAAAAATAACATGGTAACTATGCCCCAAACAATTCAGTTTGTGGCCAAGGATGAAACTTCATACTATCATCTTACTTTAAGGACAATCCAGGTGTGGCTGAACCTCCTGTTCTTTCATGAGAAGCAGCATAGTAGAGTGTATATTATTTCTGTCAGGGCCATAAGATCTCTTGGTGTGTGATTCCTCCCATTTCTTTTCCCTCATGAAAATATAAGTAGAAACTAATGAGATACAATCCTAAGCAGTATTTAAATATGTTCAACCATTCCCTTTTAGATGGTTCCATAAATTCAGATGATCTATTCTGGGTAACCCAAGACTGTCTAAAAACTAAGAAGCCAGTTTCACCTTCAAATTGGTTAGTCCCTTCCTTTCTGCTCAAAGTAGTTATTGATGATATAGGAAGGCAGCTTATAATGGGCTTCTATCCTCTGTCTCTAGAAATAAGACACACTTCAAGAAAAGTTAAAATCTTCACTAACTTTCTTTTTTTTTTTTGGTACTGGGAATGAACCCAGAGGCATTCTACCTCCAAGCTATGCTCTCAGCATGATTTTATTTCTTTAATAAAGAAACAGGATCTCACTAGGTTGCAAAGAGCCTCATTGCATTGCTGAGGCTGACTTTGAACCTGCGATCCTCCTGTCTCAGCCTCCCAAGTACTGGGATTACAAGCATGTACCACCATGCCTGGCTCTAATTAACTTGGTTGTTACTGTTCTGGCCCTTCTCATAATTCTAACCAAATTTGGTATGTAAATCAAGATTTAACCAATCCTATGCAAAGCTCCTGCAAGATGGGACAGGGCCAGTGTGTAGTATGAATACACAAGGGATTTTGCAAGGGATTCAAAAACTTTCCTCTATAATCTGTACTCTTGGTTATACCCTAGCTTCCCCCAAACTCTCCCACCTTTTGCAGTAAACCTTTGCTGCAAAAACAGACATGTGAACCAGGCACTGAGGCATACACAACAATTCAGGAGACTGAGGCAGGAGGATCACAGTTTTGGGGCCTGCCTGGGCAATTAGCAAGACCCTGTTTTGAAATAAAAGGTAAAAATGGCTGGGGTTGTAGCTCAGAGGCAGTGTCCCTGAGTTCAACCCCCAGTATGGCAAAAAGAAAGGAAGGAAGGGAGGGAAAAGAAAAGAAAAGCTGGTGTGGTAGTGCATGCTTCTAATCACAGTATTTTGGGGGCTAAAACAGGAGGATCATGAGTTCATGGCTAGCCTCAACAATTTAGTGAGGTCCTCTGCAACTCAGGGAGACTCTGTTTGAAAAATAAAATAGGGCTGGAGGTATAGCTCAGAGGTAAAATGCCCCTGGGTTCAATCCTCAGTACCCCCCCCCCCAAATGACATTTGGCTATCAGTATGTCCATACCTTTCTAGGTCTACTAATACTCTGGCAAAAGACAAGGACCCACCAAGGTTTACAGCATCCCAGACCTCATCAATTTTTTTCTGTATCTGGTAGAACTACATATAGTGGGAAATTGCCTATTACAGATTATCATATAGCAGCATTATGAACCAAGCCTTAGCCAGGAGGCCTAGCCTCTCCTGTACCTCAACGTTACACCAGTACAGGACAAGGCTGCCACTATATACTTGGTAGAAGTGGAGCAGTCAGAGAACCATGAAACCACCCCTACCATAATCCCTAAGGAGGAACCTTGGTAATGTCATCTGCTGCTACTTCATGATTATGAGTCATTCTTGTTGGAGGCCTACAACCTGACCAACTACTGGCTTCACTGCAGTTTCAGAACTTCTCAGATCTAAAGAGCTATGCCCCGATCACAGATGTACAAACAGAAACTCAATAAACGCCCTCCAGCAAGCCAAGCTTCAGTGTATTGACCAGCACTGGCCCATAAGATCATTCAAAGGGAAGATAATGTGTCTCAGTCCATTGCAGGAATAACAGATAAAGGGCATCATCTCACTGGTTTTCCAACTGTTTTCCTTCATTCATGTAAACACACGCCATCTTCCAACACTCTGCTCTGTCCAGCCCTAGGAGATACTTCATTCCATTCTGTGCCCCAGAAGTCTGCACCAGTAATTCCAGCAGGTAACTGAAATGCATCATACAAAAAGCCCAGAATGATGCAAAGGGAGTCCAAGGGAACATTTCTAGAAATGGTATTTCCACATTTAGAATGTCTTCAAGCATTCTTTTACCAGCAATGTTTCCAAGCAACCAGGAGTCCCTCATCTTGATAATTAATAGCCACTGGAGCTGAATGGTGGCACTTAGACTAAATCTGGGAGAACTACTAGCAGAGTAGTTTACTTTTTAGTGAGCCCTTTCTGCTTACTACCATACCGAAAATGGATATTCCAAGGCAAGTTTTCATTTTAAACTTTGGCCTAGCTGTCCAATCACCTATGAGATGTAACACTGGCTTACTGCTATGCTGTAGTCACTGTATAAATTGATACCTTAACATCTTCTCTGTGATGTTTTCTTATGGAGCCTTGGAGAGATTCCCTAAATCCAGTTTGAGATTCCTGGAGCATTGATCATTTCCTCCCTTCACCATCACCTTCAACAAATGCAACAGAACAGATCTGAATAAGGTACTTATAAGCTTTAATAAGAATAAAAGAGTTAATCCGCAAAAACTACTTGAGAGTAAGTGTATTAATAACTATTACATGATTTCTACATTATAGTATCCTGATTGACCAAAAGAAATCACATGAGGTAAATGATGTATGTGAGTAACAAAATTAAGACTGTAAGAAACCAAGAGAATATTACCCTTTTGAAGTATTTACAGATTGCTTAGTCACACCTGTAACTTGTTAAGTTTAAAATTAACATACCAAGTACAAGAGAGCTTTATAGTTTATCATATAAACATGGTATATGTATTATCTTATTAATAAATGTCATTTTTCAGTAGTCTTAAAAATTAGGATTCTGATAGTTTTTTTTGTTTGTTTTTTTTTTTTTTAGTTGCTTTCTGTTAAAACAGCAGTGGTTGCAAATAGTTGTCCCTTAAGAAAATCAAGGGCTGGGGATGTGGCTCAGTGGTAGAGTGCTTCTCTAGCATGCAGGAGGTCTGTCTGGGTTTGCTCTCCCCAGCATCATCACCCCCCCCCCAAAAAATAAAACCTTTCTCTCAAGAAAAGCAATAAAATTTTAAAGACCTGCAAAGACCTGCAAAATTAGAAAGCAGAAAACTAACAAAAATTCTGAAACTTCAGTCTTATGTAATCAAATGTTTGAGGCCAGAGCCATCTACTGGTTGAAGTACAATGTTACAAAACACAACTACTGGAGTTTTACTAACAAAGTATAGGGGTTCCTAGATAAAGGAATTCAAAGAATGGGAATAAACATGGGCAAAAATCATCTGGTCTAGCACATTGTTTTTAAAGGTTTAATAAAAGAACCTCCTTTTTAACAGGAGATCCAATATGTATAAAAGTAGAGCTAACCTATAAAAGCTTAGGTTGGAGGCCTCCAATCTCTACTCTCAGCAAAGAATTCACTATGCTAATTAGCCTGAGAAGCAGAAACCATGAGAGGTAGTTTGGGAAATAAAATAACTGTGGCTTGGGAAGAGGTATAATGGGAAATAATAGTGTCAGCGATGTTCTCCTGGAGTCATCTTAGACACATTGGTACACAAAAGGCAGTGGTTAATGGGCAAGAGAAACAAAGAAGGAAAAATCACCCAAAAGGCTACCAACCTCTTTTCATAGGCACATAGTTTATATGTTCATCTGATGCAACTTTAGAAAACACAGTATAACTTTCCTGAAAATTAAAAATAACACATTTGCTGTTTTACCACAAACTAGTAAGAATTGAATTGAATTGATCTAGGTCCTGTGAGCTTTAACCAGCTTTGCCCTGGACTGGTCCAGTCTTGGAAATAACAGCCCAGTTTCAGGTCCCAGCCTTCTCCCTTCAAAAGGGCATGGATGTCCATAGAATCGAGGCAAAAAATAGAGCTCTTCTAGGCCCCTCTCTGTGGCAGAAACCCCCAGCCTGGACAGCAGCTTGTCAGCTAGGTTTGGGGTAACAGGCTGAAGCAAAGTTGCAAAGACACGCAAACATTCCAAGGCCACATGAAGCACAGTACCCAGCCAGGGACCATCCACTGGGCTCTCCCAGTTCAATTTCCATGGTGCATGCCTTTGGACAAAACCATTTGTTTGCCGCACGCAGCTGGACACTGCTTCCAGAGCCTTATATATCTGAAAGTTATCATAGTAGCCTGCTACCTGCTTGGGCAAAGTAGCCACGGCACTTACAAGAGCGTAATCCTCTGCCTGAGCACGAACTGATGGCCCCGCCAATCGTGGCTCACTGGGAAAGCAGGTAGTACAGAAGGCTGGGTAGATCCCAGCAGGATTTATTCTGTTAGCAGTGCATCGGTTCAGAAGACCCCCCAATGCATCGGCCAACTCAGAGTCCAGCAACTTAACCACCTTTTCATCGTAGTAGTCACAGTCCCAGCTGGGAACACCCTGCCGAAGAAGAAAATACCGAAAGCCATCCACAGTATATCGATCAAGGCAAGTCTTGGGATCCACCACGTTGCCTAAGCTCTTGGACATCTTTTGGCCACACACGGTCCAGTGAGAGTGGACATAGATGCGATTTGGCGGACTCAATCCGGCCCCTAAGAGGAGAGCAGGCCAATAGATAGCATGAAATTTGAGAATGTCCTTACCTATGACATGAGATGTGGCCGGCCACCAAGATTTGAACTCAGCATTTGGGTAGCCAGTTATGGTGAGGTAATTGACAAGAGCGTCCAGCCATACATAAATGGTCTGAGAATCATCCCCGGGAACAGGAATGCCCCAGTGCAAGTGGTTACTCCTGCGAGAAACGGATAGATCGGGCAGTTCCTCCTCCAGCCACTGTAAGACTGTTTGATAGAATGGATCCGGGATGATCGCCTGAGGGTTGCTTCTCAGCCATCGCTGGAGTGGCTCCCGAAACTGGGAAAGCCTGAAAATGTAGTTTTCTTCCTTGGTCCAGGAGACAGGATGCCCGCTCTCGAGAGATACAGGGCACAACTTCCCCGATGGGCCCGGCTGTCGGGTGACCTTGGCCTCAGGTAGGAAGCACTCGTCGGAGGCGCAATACCAACCTTCATAAAGCCCTTTGTAGAGCAGACCCCGGGCTTTCAGGACCTCCCAGAAGTGCTGAACGGCCAGCCGATGCCGGGCCTCCGTGGTGCGGATGAAATCAGTGGAGGAGATGCCAGCCTCCTGGAAAAGCTGCTGGAACTGAGCAGAGACTCGATCGCACAGCTCGACTGGGGCCAGGCCTGCAGTTGCTGCAGCCTGCTGAATCTTCAGGCCATGCTCATCTGTACCGGTAGAGAATCGCGTGGTGGCGGTGCCCGGAACTCGGAGACGACGGTGGCGGCACAGGGCGTCCGCCAGGAGCACCGAGTACAGGTGCCCGATGTGCGGCGCCGCGTTCACATAGAAAATGGGTGTGGTGAAACAGGCGCGAGAATCGTCGTGGGCATTCAGAGAGTTGGAACTGCAATGGCGTGGGACAGAGCTCTGCAGGATGGAGACCCTGCCTGCCCCCGTGCGTCCTAAAAGCCTACAGACAGTTATTCGCAGCATAACGCACGCCGGCACGAAGCTGTGGAGGCGGCGTCCCGGAAGCACGTGTGAAGGGCGCATGCGCAACTGGGCCGCGCTACCGCTTCCGGCCGGAAAGCCAATGAAATCCGGCCTGAGCGCCGGCCCGGCCGCCCGCCCCGCCCCCCTCCCGGCGGGCTGGCGGACCCGCGCCGGGGAGGCGGTTTGGGGCGATCCGTTGGCGGAGATTAAGAAAAGGCAAATCTCAGCCGGGCGTGGTGGCGCACGCTTGTAATCCCAGCGTTTGGGAGGCGGAGCCTGGAGGATCCGGGTTCACGGGCAGCCTCAGCTACCTAGTGAGGCACTCCGCAACTTAGGGAGACTCGGTTTCAGAATAAAGAATAAAAAATAGGTCTGGGGTATAGCTTGGAGGTAGAATGCCCCTGGGTTCAATCCCCAGTACCGCAAAAAAAAAAAAAAAAAAAAAAAGGCAAATTTCTACCGCTGTAAGGTCCTGATTTCCTCGCTTTGAATAATTTTATACTTAGGAATCTGGTTCCCTTCCTAGACTGACATTGTAAGACACGGAATATGGCCTCTACATATACCTTAGTCGATAGCTGAAATGTCATCTAAATGTAAATCTGGGAGGGGGCACTAAAGAACTGGAAAAAAAAGGAGAAACCTTTTGTCTAAACACAGTATTTGCTGAATCAACAAGAGGTAGATTTATGATCTGCCAAGTCCTTGCCAAAGGTTACTGAGATCCAAGGAGGTGAATGCAGTGTTATCGTGCACATAAGAATTAATTTTTGAACATTTCTTAAAAGCACTTGTTAATAATTTTCCTTCAAAATGGCCTGGAAGTTCTTCTAAAACTGGCAAGTTGGCTTTTGGTTACAGAACTCTAGCTTTTGGGAGAGTACAGAATTGGATTAATGTTAAGCCCTAGTTCATTATCCACCCTCATACTTGGTCTATAAGCAGCCTTTCTTCCCCCATCGTATATAGTATGTGTGTGAGTGGAGCCCCTGTGAACCCAAACCCAACCTAAGTCCTAGAAGTGGTTTTCAGAGTATTTCCCCAAAATAACAGCACCAGCAAGCAACACCTAGAAATTTATATTCTTAGACTCTATTATCTATGGGTTTTGTTTTTTTTTTGGCGGGGGGGGGGGGGTTGTGTGTGTGTGGTACTGGGGTTTGAACCCAGGGGTATTCTACCTCCAAGCTACACCCCGCAGCCTACTTTATTTTTATTTTTAGAACAGGGTCTCACTGGGTTGCTGGGAATCTCACTACCTGCAGAGGCTGTCCTCAAACCTATGATCCTCCTGTCTCAGCCTCCCAAGTACTGGGATTACAGGTGTGCACCACCATGCCGCTGACCTAGGTTTTAATGAAGCTCTCCAGGTGATTCAGATGCTCATTAAAGTTTGAGAACCAGCCGGGCGTGGTGGCGCACGCTTGTAATCCCAGCATTCGGGAGGCTGAGACTGGAGGATCCGGGTTCGCGGTCAGCCTCAGCTACCTAGTGAGGCACTCCGCAACTCAGTGAGACTCGGTTTCAAAATAAAGAATAAAAATAGGGCTGAGGGTATAGCTCGGAGGTAGAGCGCCCCTGAGTTCAATCCCCAGTACCAAAAAAAAAAAAAAAAAGTTTGAGAACCACTGAACTAAAAAATGAGTAGTGATTTTGATGGGTGTACTGGTTTTCTTGTGTTCCTGTCTTTCTCGCGGTACTTATTGCCCTGAATTTTGTCTTTGTGCTTTCAAGTTATCACACATATAGTACATTTCAGTAACATATGGTTTGATTTTGCTTATATTTAAACATTCCAAAAAAAGAGTATAAAACTACATGCAGTCTTCTACTTTTTTTATTCAACATTTTGTTAGTAAAATTCACCCATGTTGGATGTAACCACAGTTCTTTCAATTTGACTGCTGTATAGTGTGTGAATGAAAGCATATGGTAACTTGGATCTGATTTCTGGTGATATGGAATGCAGACTGTTGAATTCTCTATAGGAGGCACAAAGGGTAAAACAGTATCCATTGAGTATTCAGTTGATGTGCTTTATTTGATCCAGCACTTTAAGAAGGGCAGGAAAAGGACAGGTAAACCTTAAAACCAGACTATGTACAGCACCCTCCAGAGCTGGAAGACAACCTGATTGACAAATCAGGTTCTCCAGCAATTCTTTCCATTTTTGTTTGTTTCCTTTGAAACATTGAGTCAGTGCTTATAAGCATGATTGATGTTTTTCTCTCACCTTAAAAAGTAAATTATCAATCCCCTACTATGGCTCCATTTCTTTCCTTCCCTGTAGAACAGAACTCCTTAAAAGATATGGCTATTGATGCACAAAAGTGGTTCAAGTTTCTTCCTCTTAGAAATAATACTGCTAAACCCACATGGTGGCGCATGTTTTTAATACCAGTATGTGGGAGACTGAGACAGGATTGCACGTTCACAGCCAGCCTCAGCAACTTAGGGAGGCCTTCCACAACTTATTGAAACCCTATTTGAAAACAAAAAATAAAATAAGGCTGGGAGCCAGGCATGGTGGCGCACGCTTGTAATCCCAGCATTCAGGAGGCTGAGACCGGAGGATCTGGGTTCGAGGCCAGCCTCAGCTACCTAGTGAGGCCCTCCGTAACTTAGTTAGACTCGGTTTCAAAATAAAGAATAAAAAATAGGGCTGGGGGTATAGCTCGGAGGTAGAATGCCCCTGAGTTCAATCCCCAGTACCACAAAAAAAATAAAAAATAAAAAAAAATAAGGCTGGGAGGTATAGCTCAGAGGTAGACTGTCCCTCCATTCAATCCCCACCACATGCAAAAAAAAAAAAAAAACGGGGGGTGGGGGTGGAGGTGGGGGGAGAAGAGAAGAGAATGGAGAAGAGATGAGACTACTGCTATTAGCTTTCTTGTATATGTTTCCTGGTATCTCTGTGCTAAAGTTTCTCTTAAATATATGCCCGAGATTGAAATTACTGTCTCATAGAGGATGTGAATGTCCAATTTTACAAATTGTCTTCCAACATGGTAAAATAAATGTTCACTCCCATCAGCAACATTTCCTTGAAAAGATCTCTCCAATACTTGGTATTTCCTGTCTTCCTCATTCTTGCCAATCAAATGGATATAGCATGTTATGTTCCCAGTGTTCAGAATAGCCAAAACATGGAAGCAACTCAAATACTCATCATCTGACAAGTGGATAACAAAGATGATTATCCATACAGTAGAATATTATTCAACCATAATTAAGTACTGATACATGCTACCATATGCATACGTCTTTTTTAAATATGTTAAGTACAGTTACAGTGCACTAATAAAGAATTAATAAAATAGTAAAAATATGAGCCGGTCGTGGTGGTGCACACTTGTAATCCCAGTACTTGGGAGGCTGAGACAGAAGGATTGCAGGTTAGGGGCCAGCCTCAGCTACTTAGTGAGATCCTCTGCAACTTAGTGAAACACTGTTTCAAATAAAGAATAAAAAATAGGGCTGGGGGTGTAGCTCGGAGATAGAAGGCCCCTGTGTTCCATCCCCAGTACCATAAATAAATAAATAAAATAGTAAAAATATGTTAAATGAGAGTAGACACAAAAGTCTATCTATTGTATGACTGTTACATATTCACAATAGGCAAGTGTATAGAGATAAATGAAGGTAAGTGGTTTCAACAGAGTGGAGGAAAATTGAAATGGAGAGACTGACTGCTTAATGGATATGGGGTTTCCTCTTGGATTGATGAAAAGTTCTAGCGCTAGATAGTGATATCATTACATAACATTGTGCATGTACTTTTTTTTTTTTTTTTTTTTTTTTGCGGTACTAAGGATTGAACTCAGGGGCATTCTACCTCCGAGCTATACCCCCAGCCCTATTTTTTATTCTTTATTTTGAAACAGGGTCTCACTAAGTTGCGGAGTGCCCGGCTTGCGCATGTACTTAATGCTACTGAATTGTACACTTTAAAATGCCTAAAACAGTAAACTTTATATTTTGAAATTTTTACTACAATGTTTTAAAATGTTATCTCACTGTGATTTTGATTTAGACTTCTTTAAATATAAGTGAGGTTGAGTATCTCCTTATCTATTAATAAATCTTGTGGTTTTTTGCCTGTGGCATGCCTACTTACATTTTATAAAAAAATATATATTCTTTTTAAATGGTCTTGAAATTTTCCTAGAAAAAGTTATATATTCAGTGTCTATTTTTCTATGGGAGTGTCTATTCATTTTCAAAAGTTCTTCATGTTTTATACTTTTATTAGCACACTGTAATTATACATCATAGTTAGGTTCAAAGTGATACAAGCATACATGTGCATAGAACTTGCTGTATTTCCCTCTACAATTCTTCTATCTCTGCCTCCCAAGCACTGGGGTTATAGACATATGCCACTACACTCAGCTCTTCATGTATTTTTATTTTTTTTTTTCTTTTTTCTTTTTTGCGGTACTGGGGATTGAACTCAGGGGCATTCTACCTCCAAGCTATACCCCCAGCCCTATTTTTTTATTCTTTATTTTGAAACCGAGTCTCACTAAGTTGTGGAGTGCCTCACTAGGTAGCTGAGGCTGGCCGCGAACCCGGATCCTCCGGTTTCAGCCTCCCGAATGCTGGGATTACAAGCGTGCGCCACCACACCCAGCTTCTTCATGTATTTTTAATATAGTTCCTTTTTGACTGATATTTTGCAAATATCATGCACAAAGCTCTGGGTTCCCCAGCAGCTGTAACAAATTTTTCACTGTTTAATGTTTTTCTGAAAAGCCAGACTAAAACAAAATAAGTCAAAATACAAATCTTAGTCTATATAGCTATTAAATACATGATGAATGTAGCTTTTTTTTTTTTTTTGTACTGGGGATTGAACTCAGGGGCATTCTACCTCCGAGCTATACCCCCAGCCCTATTTTTTATTCTTTATTTTGAATCAGGGTCTCACTAAGTTGCCAAGGGCCTCACTAAGTAGCTGAGGCTGGACGGGAACCCGGACCCTCCTGTCTCAACCTCCTAAGTACTGGGATTATAAGTCTGCACCACCACACCCAGCTTGAATGTAGCATTTCTAATCATTAAAAAATGACTTTTTCTTTTTTTTTTTTTTTTTTGGTATATCTATTTATTTATTTTTAATTGGTGCATTGTAAAAAAATGACTTTTTCAATAGGTAATTAACCTCTTGGAAAATATGAAACCAACAATACTTTAAGTAGTTAAAACTCAGTGTTTGCTTGTGTATTTTGGAGAACATAAAAGATGGTTTTTTCATCTTTGTGTCCAGCAATATCTTACATATATAGTAGATGCTCCATAAATATTGGAATTTTTGTTGAACCTACTTCTTTGAGCCAGGACACATGAAATAGGTTAGATTTTTAAATTGCAATTTTGCAAAAACTTTTCCCCATAGGAAATAGATTGGATGATACAAAATTATCTGTTAAAAGCTCTTAAGACTTTGGTGAACTCAAGTGATCCAAACTTGCCTAGAAATTATCACAACACTATGCTACCAATTATGGAGAACATTTTCATAAGCCTCATTCATTCATTCATTCATTCAAGGACTAAGTGATCCCCTATTAGAATATAGACAAGAATGATAATATTACTCCATTGTTTCTATCCACAGAGATAAGATTTAATAATCCATCTCCATCACTAGCCTGCACTTGAGGAAATCCCATTTACAATACAGAACTGAAAGCTATCCCTAAAGTCCATCACTGACAGCAAACAAATACAATTCAATACAGAAAAAAATGGCCAATGTTGGAAGATATTTATTCCAAAAATTTATCCTAACTACCTAATTGCAAGCCTGGATAAACTTGATGGTTAAATGATTCTTTGTGGAAACAATTGTATTTGTGACAGATATCAGAGTGGAAGAGAATTTACTTAGGTTCATATTTTACCCTTTGTACTACAATTGCCAGATGGATCAGAGAAACGAGAATGGAACAGAGGTGGACCACAGAGGATTTTTAGACAATGAAACTTGTGTATGATATTATAATGGTAGGTATATGTCATTATACATTTGTCAAAACCTACAGAATGAACGATCAAGAGTGAACCCTAATGTTAACTATGGGCATTGGGTGAAAATGATGTGTCAGCGTTGGCTTATCAGTTGTAACATGCACCACTGTGGAACTGGTGGATACTAAGAGAGGCTGTGCATGTGTGGAAACAGGGGCTATAAAAGAATTACCTATACTTTCTGCTCAGTTTTGATGCAAATGTAAAAATTGCTGTGAAAAAAAATGAAGTCCATTAAGTTTTTGACACTTTTTTTGTGTGTGTGTGGTACTAGGGATTGAACCCAGGGGCATTCTACCTCCAAGCTACACCCCCAGGCCTATTTTTTTATTCTTTATTTTAAAACAGGATCTCACTAAATTGCAGAGGGCCTCACTAAGTAGCTGAGGCTGGCTTTGAATCTGTGATCCTCCTGTCTCAGCCTCCCAAGTACTGGGATTACAAGCATGTGCCACCACGCCCGGCCCATTTATTAATTTTTTTAAAAACTAAGGGAAAAATACAGAAAATCCCACAGCTACTCAGTAACAAAGTCCAGCTACTTGGGAAACTAAGGCAGGAGATTTTTTTTTTTTTTTTTTTTTTTTTTTTTAGCACAGGCGTTTAAGGCCAGCCTGGGAAAAAGCAAGACCTTGTTTCTTTCTTTCTCTCTCTCTCTCTCTCTCTCTCTCTCTCTCTCTCTCTCTCTCGTGTGTGTGTGTGTGTGTGTGTGTGTGTGTGTGTGTGTGTGTTACTGGGGATGTAAACCAG
>PVLC010034058.1:0-17094 GCA_004027655.1 Graphiurus murinus | reverse complement strand
TTCTTAGTAAAGTAAATTAAAGCTCAGGGGGGAAAAAAAGAATGATTTTGACAGGCCTCAAATTTCTCCTTGAAAATTCCCAGCACTTATAATCCCAGTTCATTGTCTATTCTATTAGAATTCTAAAAATACAGTACTTCTTTTGCCCCAATATGTAAGGACTTAAGTTGTAGTCACTTTTAGTCCCCTTTAGCGACACCTTGCTTTCCTTATATAGATGCTGTAAAACTGATTACAGCTCTAAAACCCAAAACTGATTACTCATCTCCACATATTGTTTGTAAAGCAATTACTTAAATTTTACTCAGCCCGGAAAAGCTTATTATGCCACAGGCTCCCATTTTTGGTTATGCCCAAAGGTACAAGTTAAGGAGCCTCTCACCAATGTCCAGCACAGAATGAAGGGTTACCTTGTCAGATTCTGGAGCAAATAAATGTAATTCACTTTTTTAGATGAATATGGAGATTTCTCTAGGGACTAAACACAAGATTCAGCCCTGCCGAAAAGCTGGGAGTAGGTAGAATACAATTTCCCAGAGAATTTCCCCAGGAATTAGAGGAGGCGTAGTCTTTTTCCCAATGCCAGTCATCTGCTAGCGCCCCGCCCCTGGAGGTGGCATCCTGGAGATTGGGACTCACCGGAGTCCCTAGTGATAGTTCTGTGTGTGACGGGAACTTTGCTAGACGCCAGTAGACACCGCTCTTGGTGCCAGTGTTTGGAGGGGCTGAGATCCTGAGTATGTGTAAGAAGCTGAGTTCTGAGCTGGGGCTCAGGGAGGTCTGGCGCCTTGGCACCCTGATCCTGGGAAGTCACCTGTCTCTGTGCACAGAAGATGCCCATCTTCAAAATGAGAGGGGCAAATGAGGTGCTGGCCGAGATCATGGCCAAGCCACCTTAGAGGCTCACCACAACCAGTCTGCTCAGGATGGTGTTCTCCTGTCTTCTCCCTTTCGCTGCAGTTACACCTCGAAGATAGAAGGCCCTGTGCTCTTTGTTGAGGCCAGGGGCAGCAGTGTGTTGACTATGTTGAACAAATTACTGGTCCTCTCTAATCATAATGTCTGATCCCTGTAGCTGCTAGGAGGGTGGCATAAGGTTTGCTTAACACACACGTGATGGTCTAGTTAGTCATCTGGCCTTATTCCTGCTGGGGAAGTTATTACGGTAGAGGTTATAAAAATGACTTGGGACTGCCTCCACCTCTTCACGGCCACGTGTGACTCCCTAACCCCTGTGCATCTGACCTGCCCTTGGACTTGGGATTCCGATGAGGCCTGAGCACCAGAGAGAGGAAAAGGCAAAACGGATGGCGAGGCCTGAGCTTCAGTCAAGCAAGAGCTCCACTGGGCCAGGGCGCAGGTACAGAACACACTCAGAAAAGCCCCTGACAAGTCTAGCATTGGCTACGCCAGAGGGAAATTTATAATTAAGATATCTGCTTAATGCTTTTGTGAAAAGCAATAATCGTAATTTCCTTGTCTTAGCATACCAAGGCAAAGGGGAAAGAGCTTATAGTTCCAGTATTAACATTAACTGATGACCCATGTACTTCTGGTATTTTTAACCTGATAATGACTCTTTAAATACACACCTATTATGCGATTACGTACCTACTATGTGATTGTGCACCTACTATGTGAAAGTGTGCCAAAGGAAGGACACAAAATTGTGGTGAATAATTCCCAGGTTTAAAATGTTTAAAAAACTAGTAATTATAAGTCACTAATATTTAATTGGAATAGGATCTATAGATTATATATGTACCTATATACATATATATAAATATAGGTATATCACGTACACATATGTAACATAATAGATTGTAAAGGTAGAAAAAGCAGAATTCTATAGATAGAAGCAATGATAAATGTGAAACAGGAAATAGGGCAGCCGTGTTGTGCTGAGACGAGGACTGAGGGGATTCGGTCGAGTTCATCTGTTCATTTCAGTCCAGTAAGCAAAGCCAGCTTGCTTGGCGCCCGGCACCGTGCTAAATGCACCATGGACAAGAGATGAACCCAACATGCTCTGCGCCTCCATGCGTTCACAGACCCAAGAGGCAACAGCTGCCTTCCAAGCCAAGGGGGTGCACGGACTTGGTTAGTCTGGGAAATTCCCTGAAAGAGAGGTGACCAGACACTTCAGCTGTGGAGCATGCGCAGGATTGGAAAGCAGAGGCGAACTAAGAGAAAAAGGAGACTCGGATGTTTCAGTGAACAAAGAGGAAATGCTGAGGACGGCGGCACAGGAGAAAGACGCAGGAGACTCTGCTGAGGGCAAATCCACTGCGCTGGGCTAACGGACAGCCGAGAGGGATGACCAAGTGGATTTTGTCAGGTCTGTGGCTTAGCCCCCTGGAGGAATCACCACCATCAGCCACACGGGAGAGGCTGGAGGAACAGATGGGGGGAAAGCTCTGGTTTTGGACATTTTGGATTGAGTGCCCCTTAGCTGTCCCATGGAGATGTGTTCAGAAAAAAAAACAATGGCTACTTTGGATCCTGCTTCTTCCAGGAGAGGTGGCTAAGGTAACATAGATAAACAGAGGTCCAGGAAGGAAGAACCTGCCTCAGTTTCCCCAGTATACAAGAGAGAAAGCAGGCCTGAATTGTAATCTGCCTTTCGGCTTCCTCTGGACAATGCCAGTGTTGCCAGGATGCTGAGGCTTGCCAGAGTGTGGCCAACTGGAGGAACTTCAAGTGAAGTGCCATGGGAACATTATTTTTCCTACTCAAAGCCATCACACACCCCAACATGCTGGCTCTCCTGGGTCCTCGCAGCCGTTCCATGGGATCACCCCATGAGTAGGAACGGGTCTGCCACATAGTTTTACAGTCACAGAAGCTCAGGTCCCCAAGGTGAACTGATTTATCACAGTGGCCCGTCGTGAGTCAGTACAGAGCCACCACCGTCGACACTGGGGACTCTGTGATCTAATTCAAAGAGAATTAAAAGCCCAAGCCTTGGCTCCACGGCCCACTGGGCCACGTGGCAGCCGCAGTCTGCAGAAATCAAAAAGGTTTCAGATCTTCTTCCACTCCAGAAAACAAGCAAGTGCTCGGGAAGCCAAACTCACCTGCTTTTAACTCTTAACTGCTGCACAGAGAGGATCCACAAAGAGACTTTGCTTAACGCGGCCTTCTTACATTAACCAGAGGAGTCCATTGATGGCGTGCGGAAGGAAACCGGCAGGGCCTGAGTATTTCTGTGAGCATCAGACACACAGCTGAGAGTGGAGAAGCCAAAGCCCAGGAAGTGGTTGACAGAAGTGTTACTACAAAACCTCGCACAGTCCCTGGGGAGAAAGGAAAGCTCGGACGTGGGCTGACAGAACTGCCTGGGGTTCAGCGCTGACTGCTGCTTCTTCAGAAATGCATAGGATGGTCACCTTTTCAAGAGAGTCCACATCCTCAAGATTCATTTTAAAGAGAGGAGGAATTAAAGCTACCTCAACCGCTACCCATGGACTCTGCACTGCCCCAGGGCGGGTCACCCGGACTCCATGATACAAAGTATTGTGTCAGGTGACTCAGTTGAGGCAAGGAGAATGGAGATACAAGCAGAAGCACAGGGCTGCAGACGGACGCACTGACAATTCCTGGGCTTAGAGCTTGGAAACACGCCCAGCAGCCTAGGGGCCTTTCCATCCTGCTGATAGGAGATTAGGCCTCGTCCAGCATGGCTGGCCTGGCCACAGGCCTCAGATCATGCTTTGAACTTGAATCAGGACTTCTTCCAGGCTGCTTAGCTCGCTGAGGAGCAAGCCTGCAGTGTGCTGCACACCGCCTCCGGCTGGGGCACTAGAGAACTGGATTGTGCCCATCCACTGGGCAGTGCGTGAACGGCCTCCGGAGGCAGTGGGGCCTGGGCACCTACAGGGAGGCCTAAGGGACAAGGGTATGCAGCCCGTACCTCCTGCCTGCCTTCGTGGCTGCAGGATAAGTTTCCATGCCGGTACCACCTAGGAAGGCAGGTTCAAAGCAGCTGGTGGAGGCAAGCTGCCTTTAGTAGCATTTAGAATTAGTATCTCCCCCGAGAAACACCAGCTTGGGCCCAGAGCCTCCTCCTGTCCACAGGAGAAAAGCAAAGGGAATAAAAGGTCCACTGCACCAGGAGCAGCTGGCCAGGAGCAGGCCCACTTTGCGGATGCTGCTTGCTGTCTTAGCTAAGTTCTCCCCGCAAGATACCTGGCAAGACAGAGTAGGGACTTGGGGAAAAGGAGCCATGCTCTGAAAAGACCCCAGTGTGTCGGGGAAAATATGCTGCAGGATGCTCAATCTTGGAGGAGGCTCTTCTGGAGCTGGGCCGCAGACTCCGCCCACAGCAATCCTTGAAAGCTGCCCCAGGAGGGGCGCGATGTGTCTGTGGCAGGGAGGGGGCCGTGGAGGTGGGGGCAGTGACAATCCCACTGGTGGGAGCCGGAGGCCAGAGCAATGGGGAGGAAAGCCGAGGTGGGACCTGTCCTTAAGCCTCTGCTCCCCTGCATTCGTTCTGGGTTGATTACTTAGCAGCTGTGGCGAGCCGGGCCCTGCTGTGGTAAGTGCTAGGAACAGAGACGCCTTATCACTTTTCCCTGGTCATGGCACCTGCATGAAGATGGAGGCGAAATGATTTGGAAGCAGATACGATAACTCTTCATGGTTAATGCCCAGGAAGAACTCAGGGAGGATGGAGGACAAGAAGCAAGCTGGAAGGAAGTAGCCAGGCAGTGCAACCTCTTCATACGTGGGGGAGAGGGGGATGGGGGTGCTCAGCCATTCCGAGAGCCAGCAAAGGCCCTCCAGATAGGGCATGAGGGAGGAGGCAGGGGGAGAAGGCAGCCACCCTGCGCGTGCATGGGCAGCTGGTGTGTGTGTGGGGGGGGATTCAATGTCAAGGTGAAAGCACGGGCCATCCCCTCTCCACTGGAGCTATCTGGACAACTCACTGTCCCACAGAGAGGGACACTGTAGGCAGAGGCGACACCAGGCCCCAGAATGTCCCAGTCCTCTACCTCACCGGGAGAGAAGACGTTGCTCTCTTTGGGTCATTTGGCTGCTAAGACCAAAGGGACTTTGCTCTGTGCCAGCCAGAAATGACCAGACTACAAGTCTGGTACTGTCCTGCTCAGCCCGCTGTCTGCTTCAAACCCCTTCTGACCTACAGCGTCCCTTCACCAAGAAGAGCAGGCCCAGCAGACCCGCGCCATGGGTACTTAACAGCGTGCATGCCCCTCCACAGTTGGGCTGCCTGGTGCAGCTGCAGAGCAACCCAGATGTGTGCGGCCGGGCTCGGGGTCACCTCGATGACCCCACTGCAGGCAGAAGCAGGGGCGCTCATGGTACAGGTCCCCCGCACTAATAAACCCGCTCCTGGCTGAGCTTCCCAGGGCAGTGGACAGACTGGGGGAGTGCCAACAGGAATCTGCTAGCCAGATAAAGTCGAGTCATTTTGTTAACAAGAACTCAGATTAGATTACTCTGTGATTACATGCTTCCACCGGGTGATAAATTGGTTAATAACAGGATTCCCAATGTAGTTACTTAATGGGAATTCAATAATTATAGGTAATGGGGTTGCACTGTTAGCCTAGAAGATGCTAACACCTGACCCCCATTCTAAAAACTGGGGGAGTTCAAATGGCTATGACCTGGGGGGCCTGCTTTCGGTGTGAGCCGAGCACCACGGTAAAATTTCTCTTATATATGCAACATACCACCTCTCACAGACACAACCCAAAGGCTCTTGTCTGCCTAGTTAAACTGCAGGAGGAAGAATTCTCTCATTGATGCCTTTGAGTTAGCTCTTGCAGCCATTACAAAATGAGTGATTGGCAGACACTCGAAGGATAAAAAGAGTCCTTGATTTGTATCATACAGTTGAGGGAGCTCTTCCACAGACCCTTGTGGGTGGGGTCCTTACCATGATTCAGTGGGACGGGGAATTATGATCTCCCCTTGAAGTGAACGAACTTGAAATTGAAAGAGAGTAAGGCATGTAGCCTGAACCCCGACCCCACCTGCAGCATCAGGGCAGAAACCCCATGTTCGTTCTAGGGCACCAAGTCACAGAACCGACGCTGGAACTTCCTAAGTGCAGCAAATCCTTAAGGATACACTTTTCACAGCTGCCCCTAAGAGAGACTGTTTCTCTCTTGTCACAAAGTCTAGACTAGTGAGACTTGCGTTCATGAGGTTCTAATCCACTTCTCATAAACAGTGGCATATTTCAAAGAGGACTCCAGAATACAGAAGGAAATAGTCTTGTTTTAGGAGCAGGGGGTAACTAGCCATAAACCTCTCTGACAATTTAAAAAAAAAATTAAAGTAATATTATAGTCTTTGACAATAAGAAAAATGGAACCCTCGATGTTAAACATAAAATGGTCCATTAGAAAGGGCTGGAACTTGTTTTTGAAACTCCAAATAATACAGCTTTGCTGTTTTGTCTTTCCAAAGTGTCAAAATTTGGCTAGGATTAATGGTTCTCTAAATCAATAGGATTTCATGTTTATAAATGGTTTACGGTTCCACTGGTTATAAAATGTTATGAGCTCATGCATTATCGTCATCATGGAGCCTTTGCTGAAATCTGACATTTAACCTGCCATCCAGACCAGACAGGGAAGGGTGACAGGGCAGATTCTCCTGAGCCTGGCTGGACCCTGGTCCAAACCCCAGGGGTCCTGGGGAAGGGGTGATGATAGGCAGAAAGGGAAGAAAAGCCGCCCATTCTGACACGATCAGAGAAAAAGGAAGATGGGTGTGTGTCGCAGGCCTGTAATCCCAGTACTTGGAAGCTGAGACAGGAGGATTGAAGGTTTGAGGCCACCCTCAGCAGTTTAGTGAGACTCTGCAATTTATTGAGACCTGGTTTCAAAATAAATAAAAAGGGCTGAAGGGCACAGCTTAGGGGTAGAATGCTCCTGAGTTCACTCCCCAATGCCAAGGGGTCCTATCCCAACTGCTGAGGGGACCTGCGAGGAGTGAGATTTGGGAGAGAGACCGAAAGCTCTGCTTTTCAGAACTGGGGAGAAGGAAAAACACCAGGCAAGGAGACTGCGTTCTTCAGAGAAATTTCCTAAGAAACAACATATATTTGAAAAACATCTTTAATCCCATATTTCTAATACAAACATCACCACCGGCAAACGTCCTTCCGCCCGACTACATGTTTACACACTGTAGCCTCGGCAATGTAATTACAACTGTGTGTTGTTTTTAACCAAACACTATCTATATCGAAGCCTGAAAAACTGTGTTTGATAACCACCATGTAACGTTCAGTGGCGTTAGCTGGATAAACACGCTGTTCTCGCAAGTGTCGGTCGGACACTGTGGCTCTTAGGAGCGTTTTCGGGTGAGTAAGCTCTTGCAAGGAGAATGTTAGCCAAGGTCATTCCAATGCACAGTGGTTTTCAGGTGAGATAAACAGATTTCCCTGCTTGGTGGCCTATTCCTGCTTTTGGTTATCTGTGGTAGTCCACAACGGGCATGTGTAGTCTCTAGATGAACACTAAGGCTAGTCCTCTTTCCCATTTGTCATTTCAACACATCCATTACATCCCTTGACACCATGAACAAAACTTTAAGGGGTCACCCATGAAGAGAAGTTACTTTCGGGAGAAAATGAGCCTATTTGAAATACATCACAGTGGCCTAGGGCTAAATCTCAATATAGCCAATTGTTTAATATGAGGCCATAAAATTGTATTGTAAACAAAATAAGAGTGAGCATGACCCTAGAGGATGTCGCCAGATTTTGCTGTCCCTGGGGGAAAGATCAAGCACTAATTTTTTTTGTTCTGTCTTTCCAGTGTGGAGCTGGATTTTAAGCAGCAAGAAGACAAGCTCCAGCCCGTGCTGAAGAAGCTGCACCCCGTCGAGGAAACTCAGGTTGCACCCACGCCTTACACTCAGGAGACTTCCTCCTCCACGCCCAAGCAAAAATCCAAAACTGAGTCTAAAAAGCATGGAAGATGGAAACTCTGGTTCCTTTAAAACTCGTGGTGTTTGGAGTCTCGCGGCTGTCTTTAAAACCCACTGGAGTTAAGTCAGTCCTTTTCCAAAATGAATAGGTTGGAAGGAACGGCGGTGCGGGGTCGCGCACTCCCGCGTCTCGCCCTGCGTACCAAAAAAGGCCTTTGTTCCAACAGATCATTAACGGGGCGAGGTAGCAAAATGTCTCACCTTGCCAACTGCTCTTTGCAGTGCACTGTTGGGGGATGTAAAAGCCGGAAATGAAACTTACATAGTCAAAGCTGAGAAGGGAAAGTTCTAACCCCCACCCCCCCACTCCAATCCCCAAGATCTGCAGAACGGCAGGCTGTCCCTCTGCACACAGCGAAAACTCATCATTCCTTTCCAGCCTTGATTTATTTACTTTTTAAACAACGAGAAGAAAAAGCAAGCCTTATGTTTGCGAAGAACTTCATTATTATTGTAATTTTCTTAATTTATTTATTTTTTTTACGTTTCCTTTCGCAAATAAGCAGGGGGCGAGTGCAATTTTCAGCACATCCAATTCCGGAGAAAGCACAATTTTTTCCAGTGGTCGGAGACCATGAATAATCTCTCAAACGTGACTCTGTATATTTGCCTTCACGTGCTGTAGCGCTAAGCCAAGTGACGACATCTTGGTGTCACATTGACACCTCGAATTCCGCACCCTCCTCATCTCTGGACCTCTGACATGTTTACTGCTCATTTCCCACGTGGCCAGCAGCCAGGAATCTCCCCAGGTGAGGACATGCCTTTCATCACTGCAAGTTGACAGGGTCAGAGCTTTCGGACACTAAGCTTTCTTAGATCTCGTTTTTAATCTTTTGGTACCCAAAGGCCAAATGATGAAACCTGGCAAGAATTTGAAAACACAGAGGGAGGGGCAAAGGATGATACAGTCACCAATCAATCACCGTGGCTCTCTGCCACGGCGGCAAGTGTTTTTCTGTGGATCAGTCCTCGGAGACATCTTTTCGCCCCACGAGCGCAGCCAGATGTTTTCTATAATTCGTTCCGCTTTCTAACAAGCGTGCGAGATCTGACCATCTCAAAGAGAAACAGCTTGTTTCCTTTAGCTGCTACCAATGGACAAACTTACTGTCACCTACATTTAACCTATTAGTAAGTTGTATTACACGACATACTTAGGGGAAAGCTGTGAATCAAATGTTTTTAGGCATTTTTTAAATCTACAGTAACACTCAGAGTTCTCTCGATTACACGCAGCAATGTAAATCTTAGTTCCTTTATTTTTTCACGCATTTCTTTGCAAGTATCCTTTTTTATAGAAATCAAAACCCCCTAATCCTTTAATGACTTTGTCTATCAAATTTTTTTTTTTTTTTTGCTTTTCACAATAGGAAATAGGGATCTTATTTTGCCTTTTTTTTTTTTTTTTGTACGACTTAAATTTTGAAGAGTTTGTGAACATACCAGAAAACCTAGTCTTCGAGTTTCTGTCTAGCAGTTTCATACCTAATTGTGAGCTGACTGACACGCACGCCTCATCGATTAGATGGCAAACACAAGGTGGCTTCTGTTGGTCGAAGGATCTCAAGCCGGCTTAATTCAGATCAGAGCTACGTCTTGCCTGGGCTTCTCCTCCCAACTCAACAGCAATTCCATTTCAGTTCTAAGCGTTTCGGTTACACAAGGACCTAGCGATCAGCAATTCCATCGGGACTTGAAAAAGACTGAAGAGTATTTGTGCAAACATTCTTTAGGGGTTTCTCAAAGAATATTGCAGAGGTTATCTTTAATTTAACAACTTAACACACACACACACACACACACACACACACACACACACCTTTTTATAGTAACACTACATAAGGATTCAAAGGAGTAAACGGAACTAAGAAATATTTTTGTGTAAGGAGGATGAGGAGTGAGCCACTCCTGATACCATGATGGAAGTGCAATTGTTTCATGTACACTAAAAATTTGAAAAACCTGTTTCATGTTTTTATACTGTTTTTAACTAAAGTTATAAAAATGTTTGCAACAAGTTACCTATTGCTTATGTTTTAAGAATCCCAGTGATCTCTGTGAATTGAAATATAGTTGTGAGCGGCTTCTAACTAGTACTACACAGCTGTCCAAACAGAGAACAGACTGGTACAAGAGATGTCCCTGTCTCCAACCAGTCTAGACCAAAAATCAAAAAAAAAAAAAAATTAAAATTTTCAGAGTCAAAAAGGAATCTCTGAAGATAAATGAATTCCTCCTTAAAAACAAAAGTATGTTCAAAACCATTTCATTGTTTAATTGCGACGATTCAACGGGCAGATGGCGATCCTTCTCTTGAAAAGACTGCAGTAAAACTTTGATACAAAACCAAGGTAAAATCATACCGTGTTCCTTCATATGTAGATGTACACATGACATTACGTATAGAGATTAAATTATTATACTTGTCATTTAGTTCTTTATTAATTTTTAAATAAAAAAATCAAAAGTCCTGTTTTGTGTGGCTATCAAATTTATCATGAAATAATTTGGGAAAATAAAAGCAATCTGAGAAAAAAAATGAAGAAACGATGTTTGGGCTAGAAGGCACTTTGCTGAGTCCTGGTAAGATATGAGACCATTATGTGACCTGGGCACTGCCCAAGGCCCGCAAGCTGGGCTTGAAGGTGATGGCTGACCTGGCACGGTATCCTGGCCTGGGCTTGCCTGCCAGGAAGACGGTATAATTTTGTAAGGTATGAGGGGAGCCTTGCAGACTCATGGTACAATGTGCCTGACTGCAGTCTACTTTTTGATGATCCTCCCAGATGATGACAAAGCACATCCACTGTTGCCATGGCAAATCCCCCCATGGCCCAAGGCAAGCAGCCTCTCTCTAGAGCACCCCCTGAGCAGGTCCCCAGCCCCAGGCCACTTGCTAGTTCCTTCCATTCTTCTCTTCCACCCCAGGCGGGAGAGGAGCACCCGAGCTGGGCTGCCCACCTGCCTTGGGGACTGAGACCAGCTCAGCACTGTACCAGCACCCACAGGTAGACTTGTGGCTGACTCAACGGCCTGTGGAAGGAGAGGCCCGCAGTGGGTCTGCAACAGCAGAGTCCATTTGCAAAGAGGAATTCATTTATCTTCAGAGATTCCTTTTTGACTCTGAAAATTTTAATTCTTTTTTTGATTTTTGGTCTAGACTGCATGCCCCATCTTTGCATGCGAGGTCCCTGCTATCCTCTCATATTCCCCAGGGAAGAGAAGGGGACAAGGCAAGGGTTGTGAACAAAAAGAGAAGGAAGGTCTAGCAGACCACAGGGGCGGTAGAGGGAGTGTCCCAACCAGCTGTGGGCCATCCCAGAGGCCATACAATGCTTCTCCCATAAATACTGAGAGGCATACTGTGGGGCATCGTGCCACTGTACAATTGTGCCACTCAGCTCCAAGGAGCAAAAATCCAGGGTCCTCACATCTGCTCCTTCAATTTCAAATACTCAGTCCCCAAATCCATCAGAGTACAAATAGGGAGGGAACCAAGGTAAAGGAAAACCTCACTACCATAATAAGGGCGTAAGTGACTGGCAGGCCCTTGCTGTGCACGGGCAGCTGATTGTCTGCTGCATGGAGAGCTGAGCGTGCCCAGATGCTAAGTTATAAAGGATGTCACAGACCCTGACCCAGGATCAGCTGGACACCTGTCCACAGGCAGGAATGAGGAGGATGCCTGACTGGCAAAGACCATTTTCCTTGGGCGATCATCAGAGGCATGTCAGATCCAAGACTCCCTGCCATTCATTAAAACTGAGAACTTGCTGTCCAGTACGGAGTTCGCCTTTCTGCCTGTCACCAAAGGGAGCAAGGATGAGACACAAGGGCCAGTACTTTTCTATTTTGTGCTGTCTGTAACAGCACAGCACGTTTACAAAACCCACCACAGCGGATTGATTTTGAGGTAGCATTCTTATGGGCAGGCAAAATTGGGGTGGACTACTCAGGACTGCAGTTTCTTGGGTGCGATGTCAGTAAAGATCACAGCAGCTGCTTCCCATGCCAGTGGATCTTCCGTCACTGACACTACAGACTTAGGCTAAGGGTGCAGCCAGTTTATTTACAGGTGGTAAACAGCTACAAGATTCGAAGATCAGAACACTGGGCTTGGTGAATTAGCATAAAGTCATCTTGCCATAAGGTGTGACCAGCATTTGACCCAAGAGAGAGGTCACGTTAAAGCTGCATACTATCTCTCAGATAGCCCACTAACTGGAGGCACCTTTGCAGTTTGCTATGAACAGGTAAGAATTACAGAGCATATTTTACTCCGCCAATGACACGGTTTTTATTTCCTTTTTCTGTAAACCCACCATTAGTGTGGCTAGTCTTGAAAAAAAGGATCAGGACCACAGGAATAGAAAAAGACAAGAAAATCTGCTCTACCAACACCAAATAAAAACCAACATATAAAGGCATCACTGTTCACAGGTACACATGTGTTAGAGTGATTTACAGAAAAATCCCAAGTCTTGTAAGGGGATTTACTGGCAAACAGTATAATTAGTGACACTTTGTATCCTACTTGAATACAAAAGCCAGACACAGGTCATTTGAAACATGTATCATGTATTTTTCTTCTGTTGCAAATGAAGATTATAAACATAGCAATTTTAAAAATAAAGTACATTCAAAACTCAAACTCCAAGAGAATAAACATCTCAATTATCAATGCTCCTGCAGGAGGATTGTGAAAATATTTGGTTAGTAGTCTTGGTAAAGAGGCACTGTTCATGAGGAAACCAATTCTAGTATCCTATTTTCTAAATGAAAAAAAAAAAAAAAAAAAAAAAAGTGAGGTTCTTATAAATCACCCAGGCTCAAAGAAAGCCCTGGGGTTTCATTAATGGCAAACTCCCACCAAGGATGCTGTTGTCACCTGAAACACCCCCCCCCCACACACACGCACACCCCATCAAGGTGTTCAGAGTGAAATAAAAGAGCACCGCTCACTGAGTCCAGAAAATAGAGGCTCCCAAGAACACGGGAAGAAATGGAGAATCCAGGCAGTATCCAGGCAGACCAATTGCCTTCCCCACACCTGACTCTGGGGATTTTCCAAGACACCTTCCCTTAGAAGAAGCCCAAATTTCCATTTTGATGAATTAGTAGCTTTCAGTCTTCTGCTGAGTAACTGAGCCAAAGAAAACTCGTTTTGTTTTTTTTGTTGTTGTTGTTGTTCATTTGTTTTAGTTTGTTTTGGTTTGGTTTGGTTTTTCGTGGTATTGGAGACTGAACCCGAGGCATTCTACCTCCAAGCTACACTCCCCCAACCCTATTTGTTTTTTCTTATTTTTATTTTGAAACAGGGTCTCACTGGGTTGATGAGAATCTCACTACTTGCTGAGATTGTTCCTAAACTTGCAATCCTCCCATCTCAGCCTCCCAAATGCTGGGATTACAGGCATGCGCCACTGTGCCCGGCAGAAAAACTCTTTTTAACAGTCCTTTCCACTCACTTGAGACTTTAAGGGAGCCACTAACAGAAAGTACATGTAATCTTTCGAAAGAAGCAACAGCAGCTAAGTTGAGAGAGAAAGAAATTCCTATGCATTAATCATTTCCTCGGCTCTCATCCCAGCTTTGTGTACAAGGGATCATTCCCAGAAAGACACACGTGTGTAAGGGCACCAGATCAACACCAGTCACCTGCACACAATACACAAGACTCTAACCCAAACAGGCCCTGCAGAGGAAGAGTGCTGCTGCATATCCACGGTCTAGACAGCTTTTCACAAAGATAGGGGCAAACCACACCTGAAATCAGACTTTATATGAATCTGTGTATTTCTCTCAAGCATGCCACAGCATCAGGCTACAGGGAGCGGACGTGAATCTACCTCTTAATTCCAGGGGGCATGATTGCAAAGCTTCAGTTTCAGGGCCTGTTTTCAACAGTCATGTGACCTACGATTCTACAACAGCCAAATGGAGTTTTTGTTTTGTTTTGTGCATTTTAAGTAGAACACTTAGGACCATGGGACATTTTTACCCTATGCATGAAATGCATCTCAGCAGCTATTTCAAATATCATGCACTAAAACGAATGAGAGTCAGCTAACTGCAAAGCAAAGCGGGGCTTTTATAAAATGCCACAAACCCAGATAAAAGAAGCCTTAGGCTGGGTGTCATGGTTACCCAGCATGCGCAGTGATAAGAAGGCAGGTGCTGTGTCACGTATTGCACACTTCTCTGCAGAGTCACCAGTTCTTTGCTCCCTCTGTACTCAGGAGAAGTGCTAGGCCAAAACAGCTTTCCCAGTTAACTCTGTACTCCCATGGAAACAGGGGTCACGCTCCTATTGCTATTGCTAAAAACATCATAGAAGCATTAAGAAAAGCATAGCCAATCGAAAGTCTTCTCTAATCACCTCCATTTTTATTTTCAATCCATTTTCAGCATTTACTTGGAGTTTTTAAGTAGATTCACAATTTCTACTACCTTTATGCAAAAACGAGTGCTCGCCACATGAAGACTAAAATCTCCAAGATGTAACACAAGCACTCTCCACATGAAGACTAAAATCTCCAAGATATAACACAGCCATTCGGCTTACCCAAGACAGATCTATAAACTATTTTCTCGTTCTTTTCCACCATACATAATCCACTGATAACCCACACACACACAAAAAAAGAGGTTTTCCCCACTTTTTCTCCCCATTTCCCTCTAATCTAAATTCCTAAGCAGTAACAAGGACATTAAGAAGTAAATGCATTCATCTCCGCTGATACAACTTAGGAGGGTAAGGTTAAGCATACTAAACAGAAAGGGGGAAGCAAGCGTCTCCACTTTACTACTCTGTGGACACCAGAAAGGGGACTTGGGTGGGCAGGCGACAGAGATCCTTCTCTACAATTCAAATTTCAAATGGCGAATGCCCTTCTTGAAATATCTTGACGCTGTCATCCCTCATTAAATAATTATAGCTTATTCATAATATTTCTTTGGGGATTTCTTCCATGACAGCTTAGTTTTACAAAGTAAATTCAAAGGAATATTTAAAATTCTTTCTATAGACCCTCAAGATGTCGGACGTGGGAGGAGTCAGCTTAAGACCTCAGTCCTCTTTTCCCTCCTGCAGACTTCCATTTGAGGGGTCTGTGGGGTGGAGCGGGGTGTGGAGTATCTTAAGCCTCCTTTGTCCTTGATGGTGCCCTGGACTCTGTCAACTGCTCCATTGGAACATGGCTCCAGGTGAGTAAGGCAAAGGCTGGGTCTGCACTGTCCCGCCCACTTCTCAGGTCATACAAGTGTCCATCCCAAGGACACTTGGGACACACAGATGTCCCCACACTGGAGCCAAGCACTTCGTGAAATGACACCCAGTGCTCTGTCTGGCCCTTCCACTTCCAGAAGACCCAGAGTTTGTTCCCTAGGCAAGTTAGTCATGGTGGAAAACAGAGAGGAGACCTTGCCCAGGGGCTGCCTGCTAACTCGGTTAAGTTCAGGGAGCAGTGAACAGTCCTTTTTGACACCAGCTGAAATGGGCCACAGCCATTGGCATCCTGATTCTCGGGGTCACAGCAGAGACTGGGAACCAACTCTGGCTCCAGACTCGGGCGCCATGCAGTCTTGCCAGAGTATCTGAAGGGCCCCACACGGTTTCTCTTCTACCTGTGGGACATTTCCTGCAGCTGCAGATGCAGGGTGAAGGTGGAAACCAAGGGAGATTCTTCCAGTCAGCTACACAGCACACAGCACCTTAGAAAGTGCTGAAGGACGAGATGATACCATTATTGTGATGATTACCATGATGACTGAGATAGGAGAAATTTCCCACAGATATCCTGGGCCACGTGTTCTAAAAAGAAACACCCTGCTCCACAAACTCCTCCATCTTTGTTCAAGCTGTGAGCATGGCTTACAACCTCGGCAGAACCCCAAGCACCCGTCCAAACCTTCAGGGGCTCCCTCTCTGTTCTCCTTCCCCCAAGCAACTCCCAGCCAGTTGAATGGTGAAGCAAGTGAACACACATCAGGAGAAAGGCCCTCGACAGAGGACTGGGGACATAGGTCAGGAGCACAGTACTCATGCTAACTAACATGAGCAAGGCCCTGGGTTCTGACCAGAGAGAGGGCTGGGTCCCCGTATCCAAAGGCAGGACCCTGTTTCCTTACTCAGACCAGGACCCTGTCCCATAGCAAGAAGCAGGACTCTGTCGCCTTCAGCAGAGGCTGGACCGTGTCCCTTTAATCAGAGGCAGGAGCCTGCTCCTAGCCAGAGGCCAGGCTGTCTCCTCATTCTGTGTCTACATCTGCCATCTCCCTCATCTGCCCACCACGCAGACCACATCCAGAATGGCCATGCCTCCCTCAGTGAGACCCCTTGAGTGCTATCAGGTCACCCCCAGTCTCTGCCATCCAGCCCATTGTGAGAGGGGCCACAGCAGAATAACACACCCGAGACTCAGCATCTGTTCAGTCTCCCTCGGGCTCCATCCCTAGTTCCCAGCTGAGCGTGTGCACTGCGCCCCTGAAGGGTGACCACAAGGGAACAGGAACCCCATCCACACGGGTGCCCCAGGCTCCCCCAGTCCCACTCCATGGGGCTCAGTCTCCTCCAGATGGAGCATGCAAAGGTGTTCCTAGAGTCTGGACGGGAACAGTCTTAGCAAAGAGTAGGAAGAGGCAAAGTAGCATGCACATCATATCATAATGCAAGAGTCTACTGCAAATACAGCCGATTTATGTGGAAACATTTTATTTCCTAATCCCTACCTGAGATGGTCTAGACTTCAGTGAGATACATGTTACAAAGGAAAATCTGAACAGAGCAAGTACTCAGACTCCGAGACATACACGGTTGACCATTTCACTGGACAGAAACAAATGCAGACCACGTCTGCTGGCTTTGCTGGTCCTTTCTGATGGACACATGCATGGCATCCTGTCCAATGACATGAGTCACAGACACCTAAAGGAGCCAGGGGCCACA
Organism: Graphiurus murinus; assembly: GCA_004027655.1. Taxonomy (NCBI): domain Eukaryota; kingdom Metazoa; phylum Chordata; class Mammalia; order Rodentia; family Gliridae; genus Graphiurus; species Graphiurus murinus. Next base: position 176 of record PVLC010034058.1, on the reverse strand, counting down.
TTCTGTGGTGTATTTGGAAGGAGACACATCTGTCATCTTACTAATATAAGCCCTAGATATGCCAAAGGGCCCAAGTCACACACCCAGAAGGACCAGGGGGCCTGTCTAATTGCTAGAGGAACCTGTAAACAGGTCTTTTGTTCTGTGATTAGGGAAGCTTTTTTTTTTTTTTTTTT
>PVLC010034057.1:0-10893 GCA_004027655.1 Graphiurus murinus | reverse complement strand
TGGATTACAAGCGTGTGCCACCATGCCCGGCCCAAAACTACATCTTTACACTGGCTTTTAACGAGTCTCTCAAGTACACCATTACAGATTCCTACAAACCTCAAAATCACCTGGACACTGAGGCCAAAGATGACCACTCTTCTCACATAGAGAAGAACATGGTTTTCAAAGTAAGAGCAATATCAAAACATAAATAATAAATCATAAATCAATCTAAACAACTCTTTTTTTTTTTTTGCGGTATTCTTTATTTTGAAACCGAGTCTCACCAAGTTGCGGAGTGCCTCACTAGGTAGCTGAGGCTGGCCGCGAACCTGGATCCTCTGGTCTCAGCCTCCCGAATGCTGGGATTACAAGCGTGCGCCACCACGCCCGGCTCTAAACAACTCTCAAAATGGGCAAAAGGGCAACAAACACATTCAATAAATGGTCTCCTTAAAACCTTCTATTCTGCCAGGCGTGGTGGCACATGCTTGTAATCCCAGTACTTGGGACGCTGAAACGGGGGGAGGATCCAGGTTCTCGGCAAGCCTCAGCTACTTAGTGAGGCTCTCCACAACTTAGTGAGACCCTGTTTCAAAATAAAGAATAAGTAACTTCAATACTAAATTTATGAGTAGGACTAGGGGTGTAGCTCGGAGGTAGAATGCCCTGGGTTCAATCCCCAGTACCACAAAAAAAAAAAAAAAAGCAAAAACAAAGAGTGTTCTACTCCACTGAACACTCTCCCTATTCCACAGCTACTCAAATTCTCTTGCACTACTGTTGATCTATGCCAGGTAGATCCACACCCAAGTATGTTTCTCTAAGAAGAAATGAAGGAAGAAAGCTTAACAAGGTATTCTTGACCTAACCAGATTCTAAACCAGGATAGTGCTGCTCCTCCCAAGGAGTGTTTGGAAATGTGTGGGCCAGAACTGGCATCTAGTGGGTGGGTCCAGGAATGCAAACATACTGCCATGGCGGGCCAGTAAAATGAACTATCTGTCCCAAAAGGCCCTAACAAGCTCATTAGCAATGAACATCCTAAAGAAAGGACCTCAGCATTAACTGCTTTCATCCCTCCCAGCTTCTAGAACAGTGGTGAAAAAGGTCAGAAAGTAAAGAGTTGAGTCTGGGAGCATTGTACCTTTACCCCGCCCCATTTTTTTTCTTTTTTTTTTTTTTTTTTTCGGTACTGGAAATTGAACTCAGGGGCATTCTACCTCCGAGCTACACCCCCAGCCCTATTTTCTATTCTTTATTTGAAACAGGGTCTCCCTAAGTTGCAGAGGGCCTCACTAGGTAGCTGTGAACCCGGATCCTCCGGTCTATCTTCCAACTGCTGGGATTACAAGCGTGGGCCACCAAGCCCAGCTTAAGTTCCTAACAGCCTCACAAATTGCTGAGGCTGGCTTTAAACCTGATACTCTCCTTTCTCAGTCTCTGAAATGCTGGGATTACAGGCATATACTACCATGGTCCACTACAGTTTAGGCTTTGTGGGGTCTGTCACAAGTCCTTAAGTCTTTAAACAATTCTTTGTATAAGAATGCAAAAACTGCCAGGCGTGGTGGCGCACGCTTGTAATCCCAGCATTTGGGAGGCTGAGACCGGAGGATCGGGTTCGCAGCCAGCCTCAGCTACCTAGTGAGGCACTCCGCAACTTAGTGAGACCCTGTTTCAAAATAAAGAATAAAAAAATAGGACTGGGGGTATAGCTCGATGAATGCCCCTGAGTTCAATCCCCAGTACCGCGAAAAAAAAAAAAAAAAAGAATGCAAAAACTACTCTTAGCTCATAGGCCACAGGCAGTATTTTGCCCACTCCTGTTCTAGAGTATTACCTAACTCATTACATCTATATTAATTTAAAGATACTTAAATTACAGCTGAGAGACACGTGTGATGGCGCACGCTTGTAATCCCAGCATTTGGGAGGCTGAGACAGGAGGCTCCGGGTTGTGGCCAGCCTCAGCTACTTAGTGAGGCCCTCTGCAACTTAGAGAGACCCTGTTTCAAATTAAAGAATTAAAAATAGGACTGGAGGTGTAGCTCAGAGGTAGAATGTCCCTGGGTTCCATTTCCAGTACTGAAAAAAAGAAAAAAAAAAATTACAGCTGAGCACAGGCACAGTGATATACATGTTTAGTTCTAGCGAAATAGGAAGATGAACTGGGAGGATGTGAGCTCAGGATTTTTTTGGGGGGTGGGGGTGCATTGGGGATTGCATTAGGGGCATTCTACCTCCAAGCTACACCCCCAGCCCTATTTTTGTTTTTTTGCAGTACTGGGGATTGAACTCAGGGACATTCTACCTCCAAGCTATACCCCCAGCCCTATTTTTTATTCTTTATTTGAAACAGGCTCTCACTAAGTTGCGGAGTGACTCACTAGGTAGCTAAGGCTGGCCTCGAACCTGGATTCTCTGGTCTCAGCCTCCCAAATGCTGGGATTACAAGCATGCACCACCACACCCGGCTCCTATTTTATTTTTAATTTGAAACAGGGTCTCTCTAGGTTGATGAGAGCCTTATTGCCTGCTTCAACTGTTCTTGAACCTGCGATGCTCCTGCCTCAGCCTCCCAAGTACTAGGATTACAGGCATGCACCACCACACGCAGCTGAGCTCAGGAATTTGAAACCAGCCTGGGTAACACTGCAAGACCCCATCTCAAAAAAAAAAAAAAAAGTTTCTTAAATAAAGATGCTAATTTAAAAAATGTGAAGAGGTATGGTGGCCCATGCCTATAATCGCAGTATTTGGGAGGCAGAAGGATCATAGGTTCCAGGCCAGCCTCAGCAACTTAGTGAGACCCTGTTTCAAAATGTAAAAAATAAGTGGGGCATGGTGGCGCATGCTTGTAATCTCAGTACTTGAGAGGTTGAAACAGGAGGATCGCAGTTTGCAGCCAGCCTCAGCTACTTAGTGAGGCCCTCTGCAACTTAGTGAGACCCTATTTCAAAATAAAGAATAAAAAAATAGGGCTTGAGTGCTTGGAGGAAGAATGCTCCTGGGTTCAATCCGTAGTACGGCAACAACAACAAAAGAAGTAAAAAGTAAGCTGGGGGTGGTGGTGCATGCCTGTAATCACAGTACTTGGGAGACTGAGACTGGAGGATGGAAGATTTAAGAATCTCATCAACCTAGTGAGACCTTGTTTCAAAAAAAAAAAAAAAGAAAAAGAATCAGGAATGGTGGTACATGCTTGTAATCCCGGTACTTGGGAGGCTGAGACAGGAGGATCACAGGTTCATGACCAGCCTCAGCTACTTAGTGAGGCACTCCGTAATTTAGTGAGACCTTGTTTCAAAATAAAAAATACAAACCGGGTATGGTGGTGCACGCTTGTAATCCCAGTACTTGGGAGGCTAAGACAGGAGAATTGCAGGTTCAAGGACAGCCTTAGCAAATAGTGAGACCCTCTCATCAACCTAGTGAGACCCTGTTTCAAACATAATAAAATAGGGCTGGGGGTGTAGCTCAGAGGTAGAATGCCCCTGGGTTCAACCCCTAGTACCACAAAAATAATTAATGAAATAGAGCTAGGCAATGTAGCTCAGATGTAGAATGCCTGGGTTCAATCCTGAGTACCAAAAAAAAAAAAAAGGAGCTCCAGAATAGAGGTGCATGTTTAACCTCTTTCCCTGTGCATTTTGCCTGCTTCATGTTTTCTTCTGAATGTTCATTTTAAAACATTTTACTGGAAAAAGCACACACAAAATGCCTTTCCCTCCTCTATTCAGCATATATTACTTCCTATTTGCCATGTGTGCCATTAAAAAAATCTCTTTACAATTCATGCTGTTAACATAAATGTCTAAACCAAACCAAAGCCTGGAAATTCTGACTGGTATCTAGGTCCTGACTTTCCGGGTGGTAACTAAAGGTCACGTGGGGTGGAAAGTGGCCTGTGGGTAACACAGAATACACACATGCACGCGAACAGGATATGTTGGTAATCTGGCTTCCTGAGAGACCTGGTGAGTTGTGAGAGTTCTCATCAACACCCTTGGGGATGATGAAGAAACCTTAAAATGGGAAATGCTGGATTTTAAGAAAATGTCCATTCTAAGAATTAGATTTCTGGTTAACACAGACTGAAAAGGTATACCTTTTCTTCCTCCACATTTTACTTATTTAGAAATACAAAACAAACAAAAAAACAGAGTATTGAAGAGGTTTCTTCACAATGTAGAAGCTGGTGTTTGCCTTATGGCTTATGTCACGTCTCAAGCCAGAAAGATGAAGAATGTGGTTTTGGTGTTTAACCAGCCTCGACTGCACGCTGGCACTCTGTTTCTTCCCCCAGAGAACTCTGCTCTGTTAGAGGAAAGAAGCCAGCCTCACATCTTGAAACCAAAAGCCAGGATAAAAATAAAGCCCTGAGTGGTTTACTGACCAAGGTCATATGGGGTGTTAAGGGTCTGTAGGTAGGGCCAGCATGCCTTGAGAAACTTCCACTCACTGCCAACCAACAAAGGGAAAAAAATATGTTAGCCCTAGGGTCCAGCAGTAGCCTAGGCAAGCAGCCCCAGTCCTCGTCTATTAGGCTGCTCCTCACAGAATATATCACATTATCACTATCTGAAATCCCAAGTCCTAGGCCAGGCATGGTGGCGCATGCCTGTAATCCCATGATTTGGGAGACTGACACAGGAAGATCACAGGTTTGAGGACACCCTTAGCAAGTAGTGAGTTTCTCATCAACCTAGCAACACTCTGTTTCAAAATAAAAGAATAAAATAGAGCTGGTGGTGTAGCTTGGATGTAGAATGCCCCTGGGTTCAATACCCAGTACCACACACAAACAAAAAAATAAAAATAAAAATAAAAAAAAAAGGAAAACCTAAGTTTTTGGTGACAGTAATCTCACCAAGCTATTTTATTTTTTTTTTTGGGGGGGGGGGTATTGGAGGTTGAATCCAGGGGCATTCTACCTCCGAACTACATCCCCAGCCCTATTTTATTTTTATTTTAAAACAGGGTCTTACTAGGTTGATGAGAGTCTCACTACTTGCTGAGGCTGTCCTAGAACCTGCGATCCTTCCTGTCTCAGCCTCCCATATACTGGGATTACTGGCTTCACCAAGCTATTTCTTTTTTTTTTTTTTTTGCGGTACCGGGGATTGAACTCAGGGGGATTCTACCTCCGAGCTATACCCCCAGCCCTATTTTTTATTCTTTATTTTGAAACCGAATCTCACTAAGTTGCGGAGTGCCTCACTAGGTAGCTGAGGCTGGCCGCGAACCCGGATCCTCTGGTCTCAGCCTCCCGAATGCTGGGATTACAAAGGTGCGCCACCACGCCCGGCACCAAGCTATTTCTTATGACCTACAAAAAAGACAATCTGGAGCTGCTTTTTGCAGGAAGAGATGCTCTGGACTCTTGTCATCACTTGTTGCTAAACTATGTAAGGGTCACTGAAAAGCAAGACAAAGTTAGGCATGGTGGTGCACACCATTAATACCAGTACTTGGAAGGCTGAAACAGGAGAATCGCAGGTTCAAGGACAACCTCAGCAAGTAGTGAGACTCTCATCAACCTATTGAGACTCTGTTTCCAAATAAGAAATAAAATCAGAGCCAGGCATGGTGGGGCACGCTTGTTATCCCAGTACGTGGGAGGCTAAGACAGGAGGATCACAGGTTTGGGGCCAGCCTCACCTACTTAGTGAGGCCTTCTGCAACTTAGTGAGACCCTGTTTCAAAATAAAGAATAAAAAGCAGGGCTGGGAGTATAGCCCAGAGGTGGAATGCCCCTGAGTTCAATCCCCAGTACCACAAAAATAAATAAATAAATAAATAAATAAATAAATAAATAAATAAATAAATAAATCGGGCTGGAGGGTGTAGTCGAAGGTAGAATGTCTCTGTGTTGAATTCTCAGTATCACAAAAAAGTAAAAAGAGATTGAAAGATCTTGTAAAGGATCTAGAGATCTCCTTGAACCTCTATTCCCACAAATCTAAAAACCAACACTAGAATCACTACCTAGGAACTTCTCCACCTAAATCCCAGCTTTCAAGCTAGGCCTCATGGCACATGCCTATAAACCCAGTATTTGGGAGTCTGAGATAAGACAGTAGCAGATTCAAGGACAACCTCAGCAGGAAATGACACTCTCAGCAACTTAGTGAGATACTGTTTCAAAAACAAAAAAATACAAGAGGCTGGGAGGTGTAGTTTGGAGGCCAAATGCCCCTGGGTTTAATCTCCAGTACTAAAAAAAAAAGAAAAGAACTAGCTTTCAAAAACGGGTCACAAACTGGGTGTGGTGGCTCACGCTTGTAATCCCAGTAATTGGGAGGCTGAGACAGGAGGATCCAGGTTTGAGGCAAGCCTCAGCTATTTAGTGAGACTGTTTCAAAATAAAGAATAAAAAATAGGACTGGGGGTGTAGCTGGAAGGTAGAATGCCCCTGAGTTCAATCCCCAGTAAAACACACACACACACACACACACACACACACACACACACACACAAAGGGTCACAAACTTTCTCTGTCCAGGGGGTCTCAAATTAATCTACCATGCCCCACTTTAGCACTGGTTCAAAATGCTCTCTCATCGGACCCTAAAACTCAATCTTTTAGAATAATCAGTCTATTAGATGCTTAACCTTTTTTGAACTCACTCCTTCCCTAATCTTCTGGTGTGCTACACTCTAATTGTTCTACGGGAAAATACAGATAGTTGTGCTGACAAGAAATTAGAATACCAGCTGGGCGTGGTGGCGCACACTTGTAATCCCAGCATTCGGGAGGCTGAGACCAGAGGATCCGGGTTCGCGGCCAGTCTCAGCTACCTAGTGAGGCACTCCGCAATTTAGTGAGACTCGGTTTCAAAATAAAGAATAAAAAATAGGGCTGGGGGTGTAGCTCGGAGGTAGAATGCCCCTGAGTTCAATCCCCAGTACCGCAAAAAAACAAAAAGAAAAACAAACAAACAAAAAAAGAAATTAGAATACCATTTTTCCAATCAGATCCTGAAATTAAATAAATCGGTCTGGATTACTCTCTTCTCTTCTGATTTCCCAGGCTAATGGATCCTAAATATTTCCAATACACATGCAAGAAAAGCTAAGAAATCCAGTGGTTTTCTCTAAGTGGCAAAAAAAAAAAAAAAAAAAACCGTTTATCTGCATTTAAAAATTTTTTAAGCCGGGCGTGGTGGCACACGCTTGTAATCCCAGCATTTGGGAGGCTGAGCCCGGAGGATCCTGGTTCAAGGCCAGCCTCAGCTACCTAGTGAGACACTCCGCAACTTAGTAAGACCCTGTTTCAAAATAAAGAATAAAAAATAGGACTGGGGGTGTAGCTCAGAGGTAGAATGCCCCTAGGTTCAAACCCCATTACCGAAAAAAAAAAAAAAATTATAGCTGGGTGTGGTGGTGCATTCCTGTAATCCCAGTTCTTGGGAGGCTGAGACTAGAGGGTCACAAATTCACCACCAACCTTGGCAACTTAGTGAGGTCCTCCACTACTTAGTAAGACCCTGTTTCAAAATAAAATAAGCTGGGCATAGTGGTGCATACCTGTAATCCTAGTACTAGGGAAACTGAGACAGGAGAATTGCAGGTTCCAGGACAGCCTCAACAACATAGTAAGACTCTCAGCAACCTAGTGAGACCCTATTTCTAAATAAAAATAAAATAGGGCTGGGGGTATAGCTCAGAGGTGGAATGCCCCTGGGTTCAATCTCCAGTACCATAAAAACAAACAAAATAAAATAATAAAATAGGGATGGGAGTGTAGCTCAGAGGTAGAATGCCCCTGGGTTCAATTCTTAGTACTGCAAAAAAAAAAAAAAAAAAAAGCTTTGCCCTACTTAATTCAAGCACTGACAATTTCCTCCAACAAAAAGAGACATTGGCATGTTTGAGTTCAGAATGTCTAAAGCTCTAAGAGTGGCCCCAAACTTTTTCAATCAGTACACTATGAGGAAAAAATTCAGATAACCTCCAACCCACCAAGCTTAATGGAACAGTGCTACTTTCATTGAATTAACAATGCGGACATTACAAACAAGAAGAAAGTAGAGAAACAAATGATTATTTCCACAATGCATTAGTATATTACAGGAAACTAGTCCACTGACCTGCTCCCACACATACCGTAGCACCACACCACAGACTTAGATGCCCTGCAAACATTCTGCTGTTTCACACCTTCTTTGTCTTTATACACGGAACCCCTCTTCCCTTCTGAATTTACTCTCCTTTTCTTTCCCCCAACCCATATCTCTGCCAGGTCTGGACCAAGGGCCACTTACACAGCACCTAATACATATCCCTCTCACAGCACTCACCATCATACACTTGAGCCTTATTATTCACTCACTGTGTATCTGTTAACTCATTTAACACTCTAAAACTTAATGGCAACCCCCAAATCAATATAGTGCTTGTGGGGTCACTCTTGGACATGCACACAGCATCAAAAAATCTGAATCCCCCAACAAACATGTATCCAGCTAAAATCAAAAAAGGCAACTCAGCCAGGCATGGTGGCGCATGCTTGTAATCCCAGTACTTGGGAGGCTGAGACAGGAGGATTGCAGGTTCGTGGCCAGCATCAGCTACTTAGTGAAGCCCTCTGCAACTTAGTGAGAACCCTTTTCAAAATAAAGAATAAAAATTAGGGCTGAAGATGTAGCTCTAAGGTAGAATGCCCTTGGGTTCTATCTCCAGTACCACAAAAAACAAACAAACAAAAACGTTGATAATAGAGCAAACAACTTAAAAAAAAAAAAAAAACAAAAAAAACCCTTAGCAGATTCATCAGAGGCCCTTGCCTTTCAGTGTAAAAGTGATTACTTTCTTTTTCTTTTCTTTTTTTTTTTTTTTGGTACTGGGTACTGAATCCAGAGGCCTTCTGCCTCTAAACTATACTCTCAGCCCTTTTTACTTTTTTATTCTGAATAGCTTAGACTGGCCTCAAACCTACAATCCTCTTGTCTCAGCCTCCAAAGTATGAGATTACGGCACCCATCTGTAAAAATGATTTCTGGATATAACTGAATATCCTTAATTAACTGTCAGCAACAATCCATCTGCTGAACAGTACCCCTCTGGTTTGATTTCAAAGATAAAGCCTAGTAGAAGGTACATCCACAAATGATGCCCAGACCCTGGCAACAGTAGAGTGGTCGAGGTAGCAAAGGGAAAGAGTTTAAATGTAAATCTCAATAGGATGCAACTTGCAGTTGAGGTTGTCAGTCCCACCCCAGGCTGGATATTCAACCCAAACCACATCTCAAGGCTGAAAACCAACAACCTCCTACAACCATTCAGAAAGAGATCCAAAGCCTATGCTTGGCAGAAAGAGCACAAACTAGTTGGGATATAATTAACATTATTAATAACCACAAGAAGCCAAACTTTATTTATGAATCTGAATATTAGTAGTTTATGATAGATACTCTCTAGGAGTTGTTAAAAGGCAATTCTGATTAATCACCCAGTCAGGCACACGCCTATAAATCCCAGCTACTCAGGAGACTGAGGCAAGAGAATCACAAGTTCTTGGTTAGCCTGGACAAAATGGGCAAAGACTTTGTCTCAAAATAAAAGTTATAGTTGGGCATGGTGGCACATGCCTGTAATCCGAAAAAACTATTTCAAACCAGGCGTGGTGACACACACCTATAATCCCAGCACTTGGGAGGCTGAGATAGGAGGCTTGCAGATTTGAGAACAGCTCCAACAATGTAGTGAGACTTAGCAACCTAGCAAGATCCTGTTCCAAAACAAAAAATATAAAAGGGCTAGGGGTGTAGTTCAGAGTTCATGCACTCAGGTTCAATCACATTAAAAAAAAACAAAAAAACCCACCAGGAGGGGTGACACATGTTTGTAATACCAGTAGTTGGGAGGCTGAGACTAGAGGATCTGGGTTAGTGGCCAGCCTCACCTACTTAGTGAGGCCCTCCACAACTTAGTGAGACCCTATTTCAAAATAAAGAATTAAAAAATAGGGCTGGGGTGTAGCTCGGAGGTAGAATGCCCCTGGGTTCAATCCCTAGTTCTGCAAACAGAAAAAAAAGAAAATAAAAAATTTTTAAATAAAAAGGGGGTTGGGTGTAGCACAGAGTTAAGAGTGCATGTGGGTTTAATTCCCAGTACCAAAAAAGAAAGAAAAGAAAGGAAAAAGAAAAACTAGTGACATAGTAATAAAAAAAAAAAAAAAAAAGTTGAGTGTGATGGTACATGCCTATAATCTCAGTACTTGAGAGGCTGAAACAGGAGGATTGCAGGTTCAAGACCAGGCTCAGCAACTTAGTGAGATGCTGTTTCAAAATAAAAATAAAATATGGCTGTGGGGAGGGGATAGCTTAGAGGTAGAACACTTCTGGGTTCAATCCCCAGTACCACAAAAAAGGAAAAAAAAAAAAGAAGAACCTGATTAAACAGCATTTATACACAGGGTGTGGTGGTACATGCCTGTAATCCCAGTACTTGGGAGGCTGAGATAGGATTATTGCAGGTTCAAGGATAGCCTCAGCAAGTAGTGAGACTCCAAGCAGCTTAGCAAGACCCTGTTTCTTTTTTTTTTTTTTTTTTTTCCGGTACTAGGGATTGAACTCAGGGGCATTCTATCTCTGAGCTACACCCCCAGCCCTATTTTTTATTCTTTATTTTAAAGCAGGGTCTAAGTTGCAGAGGGCCTCACTACATAACTGAGGCTGGCCGCGAACTCGGATCCTCCAGTCTCAGCCTCCCAAATGCTGGAATTACAAGCGTGCGCCATCATGCCCGGCTGCAAGACCCTGTTTCAAAACAAACAAACAAACAAACAAATAAAATCAAGCTGAGAGTGTAGCTTGGAGGTAGAATGCCCATGGGATCATAACTTAGTGAGACCCTGTTTCAAAATAAAGAATAAAAAATAGGACTAGGGGTGCAATGCCCTAG